>NDFZ01005479.1:806933-848180 GCA_002192655.3 Mamestra configurata | reverse complement strand
GCCCCCCCGGGCGTTGGGAGTTGCAGGAACACGGATGGGTTTTAGTCAGTAAAAGCCTCCCTTCCACTCCACTCAGAATGGAAGAAGTAAATTGATGATATCCCATCGTTAAAAAAAAAGTCCTACCTAACTGGACTGTTTGTCCCAGGTTTACGTACTCGTCTATAACTTTGAGTTTATAAGTCTAGTCCCTTACCCTCAAGTCGCCGTCATCTGCCCAGCCTTTGCCCAACAATATTGGGGTCGGCTTCCAGCCCGACTACCTGGGTGCAACCGAATAGTATTCTACATGGAACACACTTCCACGAACAATTATTCAGTCAGACATTCGACACTTCTGTTGTCTTTTGATAGATCTCTCATAAGTTTAAGACGCCTATATACCTTATTGTTTGGTTGTCAGTACAACACCGCGTTTCTCAAATCACCCACCCTCACGATTCAGAATTATGCGGGCGTCTCTATTGTTCACACAAACGACGGTATTGTGACGAAAACAAAACTATGAGCGCTCATACAGATAGTTGTAAATGTTAGTTAATAAGGAACGCGAAATTCCAGATTAGAGCACATTTTGATAAGGCTAAATTGAACAGGTGGGTTTTGATATCTTTGTTGTAGTTTAATTGGCTTCTTGATTATAGCCTGAGCCTTAGTTGGTACATGTAGGTTCATTTGCTGCAGTGCACAGCGAGGCTCAGGGGAGACCCTTGAACAGACGGGTTCCGGGGTAGTCTTTTAAGAAGTCGCGGTACTCCTTTTTGTGCTGATGTTGATCATCGGGGTTTTAGTGAAGTAAAAATCCCACAGCTCCTGGCCTTTTCCCTAAAAGTTCAGTTGCCTATTGAGGGTGTCACCCCGAAAACAGTTAGACCAAAATACGCCATCTCCGCGGGCGAGTTAATGCTATCATGACTTCTTAGAGAGACTTCGTCATCAGTGTAAAGATATTTTTCCTCACCTTGGCAGGATCCTGGTGGTTGCCGGTGAAGTAGACAGAAGCACGGCGCCCGAGCAGCGTCCGACTCACGATGGAGCTGCTGCGACGGCCGGACATGCGATCCTGAGGCACTGGCAACATCTTCCCTCTCTTTTGCACACACTCACTCACTAAACTATACCCTACTATCTAACAGCACTTCGAGACACTCTTCATTAAATACACACTCATCTCAATACCCTTCATGGATTTTCCGACGCTAATTACACATCTTTCATTATATAATTAATTATAATGGAACTTTACACTTTCGCACTAGATTAAATTATGTCATATAATTTTTTAATATAGGCACTATTATTTTTTACGTTTTCTACGTTTGTAATTTAAAAACGTAACAGCAATTTCTCGTTCATCTGAAACAAAATAAATAGAAATATATTTATTAAACCGTTTAGTTTCGGTAGATAAAAAAAAATTATGTGACAAGGGTCATCATAAGCGAACGTTTTTCTCGCGTCCGCCAGTCAGACGCAAGATGATATGGGTTCTTTTTCAAAATGGCAACATTGAATAGACGTCAGATATATCTGGTGAAACGTTGTTCGTTGTTCAGAACTGGCCATTTACACGTAACAACATTGAGTTACGGAAACGTGAACACATTGTCCAATTTGTATGTTCGTTTTATTTGGCGTATAAATGTGCGGTGAAAATGGTGAAATTATTAGAAGAAGAAAATATTGTGAAATGAAAACGCGTGTGGTGAAGTTTTGAACTTTTCAGGGTGAAAATTAATCTATTTTGTTGTTTGGGTATCAAACATTCTCACTACGGGTTAGAAGATTTATGTTGCAATGATAAAGTGTTATCAAACAACTCACTTTCTAACAACGAGTGAAGCGTGAATAGAAAAAAGTGAGTGGTATCTAATCTCATGAAAAACTTCAGTAAGTACCTACCTACTTACTTGAAAAAGAAAAAGTTTCAGACTCAACATCGGTTCAGAAACTATTTATTGGCTACATTTTGTTGCCAATCCTAAGTCGTACAATACGTTGGCTCCAATAATAAAATACGCTGTATTTCATCGCGTTAAGCTTAGGTTTGAGCATGAGTGCACACAGCAGTAAACATTTTACTCAATCTTTTTAAATCCCAAACGCTTTCCGAATGAAAACGGTAAATCTAGTTAAAATTGAATCGCACCCATGAGATTAATTTAAAAAGTTGTGGTTCATCTCATTATTCTTGCAGTGGCAAGTTTTTAATATTGATGAGAAATAGTTTAAAAGAAAAGTACTTGAGTAAGTAAATATTTTTAAAGATTCAGAGATTTGAGTTTGAGTCTTATTCCACCCTAAACTATAGTGTAGTGACTTGTAATCACGATTCTATTTCTATCACCATGGCCTGTCAACTCAAAACTACGTCATTGTTGAACTTTAAGTAACTACAAACATAATAAATATCAGCACTGAAGGAGACGACCACCCACACATCCCTCTAAAGATTTTGCTATATTTACCTAAATAACCCTTAAGACATTCTCAAGTGTAATTTAAAATACTTGACTTTTATTTTCAGTCAAACGAAATCCCATCTTAGATCATAAGGCACAAATTATCTGCTGATTAGACATAAATAAACGGGCATTTACAGAAACATTTTCCCTTTACGTAAAAGGAAGGAGTTTTTCTTTAGTTTTTCTAGGATTTGTGGGCCCGTAAATGGGCTCGGAAGTTTCCATGCATGTGCTCATTTGGCGAGGTTTTCGGGCACCAGGCGCAACGCTAATGCAGGCCTTACCACGCAACGGATCAGGCGAAATTGGACGACCGCGATGTTTTCTCCCTTTCAGTAAAATATACATGTTTTCTTTTTCGTGTTTAGATAAAACTGTGTTCGAAACATTGGATCGTGCAAAATTGTACAAAAACAGTTTTGAAATTGAATAATAAATACAGTGAGACTTAATTAAATGAAGTGTTATTCCGCTCCGCATTTAGTTATGCTAATAAAACAGTACAGTCTAGAGCAAAAATATTAATTCAATTCAACAAGTACTGTACCGCTAGATTATGCCAACAAATAACCCGCAATCCATAAACAAAGCAAGAATCACACGGTTCATTAGCACTTAAACTGGCCGAGCTTTGCATATTTAATCACTCAGCTGGCTCTCCTATTCAGAAAATAATATAAAAGAAAGAGAATTCCGTCAGAAGCAGGTACACTCGTTAACCCTGGCGTGCCGTGGACGCGGACAGTCGTGAATTAAACACGCGCAAATACGTGACGACGGGCTCTCCGCGCGGAGTAAGATGAAGCGCCGAGTAAAGTCGGGGTAAATTGGTGCCTTGCAGCTTTGTACTAGAAACTAGAGAGACTTTTGTCTCAGAATTTGTTATTAGTTGTTTCTAGTTTGAAGACGTCTTGACGGCGGAGTTTCGATGCCATGTCGGTGCTGCAAGATGGGAATCTAGAATTCTAGACAGTTTTGAATTAAACGCCCGGGAATAAGTGTCAACAACTCTATCTTCATATTTGTAAAGCTGTATCAAGATTTCACTTGATACCGTCCAGCTTTACACAAGTTGGGTTACATGCTAGTTGATTCATTATTTTATATACTAAAGTTAATTCTACGTTTTCAAAGATATCGTTATTCAATAAGACATATTAGTTCAGTAATTAGCTCAGTATTGAATCCGTAAACCACGACAATTAATGAAGTCGTCGTGATAATGCCACAATCAACGTCTCTGCTATTAGTAGTGGATCGGGGACTACAGTGTGATTACGCAATATGTAGGCTATTGTCACATTAGCTGGAGACTATATAAAGGGTGTATCATAGAAGATGGGCCAAGAAAACTACAGACGATTTTAAATCACTGTTTTTATTAACTCCCATTTATAATGACAACGATATCGACACTGGATGGATGGTTTGAAAGATGATACTGGTATGGGGTAAGGAGGGACTATTGATTGCGCAGAGGCGACGATTTGTAAAAACTTATCGTGGTTGGGAATACCGAAATAAAATATTGCTCGGTCGTTTACTAACAAGATAGATCAATCAAGTGAAAGACTCGTTGTCCTCCAAACTCTACACGGTCGTAAGAGACGTGCTTCTCAGAAACCGGTGGAGGCAGATCATCCACTCCAAGTGCAACCCGGATGCTGAGTGCGATCCTAAGACACGAGGAACCGACCCCAGAGAGAGAGCTTGATTGAGATGATGACAAATTGAGAAATGTTTAAGAGGAGAAAACATGCTGCACCAAAACCAAATTAATTGGGATGATGGAAGGTGAAGTATATTCTGCAATTTTCATTTATTCAAAAGATAAGTGCTTGAAACTGCTTGATCTACCTTTATAAACTTTAAGCGGTTGAAATTACAAACCGATGTTAAGTATCTGTTTTTAATTAAACGAGACACTCCACTGCTGGCTGGTGAAAGATTTAAAGATAATTGTAAATATAAATGTCGTACCTCCGCGACTATCCTGCTGACCTAATTCTTTCAGGTAACTTTTTTACTCGCAGACTTTATGAGCAGATATAATGATAATGTTTCCTTTCATTACTAGATTGGTCCTGCTCGCATTAATCTACTTTGCTTAGAATATTTATCTTTTTAGTGAGAATTTTAAAAATGTGTCAACTTGATTGATGTTGTCTTCGTCTCTCAGGAGTCCAGGCAGAAAGATGAGACATGGCAACACAAAAATATTGAACACTGATTCGAAACAGTAACACAGATTCTTGACATAAAAATCAATGGACATTTTTAAAACCTTTAACAGTTTTACATACGAAATAAACATTGTTAATACAGCACCGAAAACAATAGCTCCAAATATTGCAATCCGATCTCATGCATCGAAAAATTCAATTCTGCTAAAAGCCTGGCAGTTATTAAAATGTCTAGTAATACCGTTTTGGAACATAACATAAAAGAATCTGCTTCCTTTTTCAAATTTAAATTCCGGGATATGGTCAAGCGACCGTTAGTAAACGGTTGTCAAGTCCAAGTCTGGGGCAGTGAGGCTGTGGAATGAAGATGGACAGGACACTAATAACTTTGCCCTAGAGAAGCCCCTCTTAGCTTGGGGCCAGATGGCGATTAGTCCATGCAAATGAGTGTTATGGCGTACACTGTGACATATACGAGTACATATCAACATAACCTTATCTTGGATATGTCACCTGTCCCTAGAAAAATAAAGCTTCATTCACTGCTCAAAATTTTTGTTTAAAAAGGTTTGTGTCCTCAAAATTAAATAATGCACAATCCAGAGTTATTACTAAGTTGTTAGTTGGCGTAATTTACTATTCTGTGTTAAAAGTTATTTTTTTCTACCCCTAAGGTGGCGGAGGCGTAACTAACTCTTTATTATTTCCCTGGAACTAATGTGTTTTTTTACTTTGTTTGTGTTTTTTATGTTTTCATGGCTAGAGTTGACGCTGGGGTGCAATAATTGTGTGTAATTATAATTTTTATTTTGAATAAATAAAAAAAAAATCAAGTTAACTGGGAATAATAATATAATATAATGGAGCCTTAGAATACTTCTTAACATCATAAAGTCAACGTAGGACTAGTATAATAATATTTTTTATTTAAAATAAACAAATAAGTAGGTTTTTAAAAATAATACCCTATCTACCTAAGGGTTTTATTTCAAAAAGCCTACGTATTTATTTATATTACATAAAAAAATAAGAATGAAAACAAATGGGTAGACAGACCTGTTCATGTTTAGGTGCAATAAATAAAAACAATAACGGACCTGAAAGAACATCTACGTTATAATATTATGTATAAAATTTAATTTTCCCCGCGTCACACTCGTATGTGCAAAGTGGGTCAAATAATAGCACCCCTTGAATATTGCCAGCCCACCGGGCAGATAGATAACTGCACACTTTAATCCAATTGAACTTATTGAGTTATCTACACTATCACCGGTTTATAGCCACGTCTCTGGAATAAAATTTAAAATGCTATAAGCACACTTTTGCAAGCTTACGAACTGAAATATCCATTAAATAGTAGATTTGTCTGCGATAAACCACCCTACAATAAGCCTTAGTAAGCTCTGTTCCATTCATCTTTTAGATATCTGAGCAAATGGTGAAACCTGCCTCTAGGAGGATTGATTCATTACAGACAGATTCGCTGCTCATTGAAGCGACGCATAACAGATAGGCGTTGCTCACGTACTTAAACAAAGGTTAGAGACGTGCCTCTCGTTTAATTGTGGCTCATCATGAGAGGACAAAATGCCCTTTAAAGGTTGTTCATGATCCGTGTAAGTGGATACTAATATTAAATCCCGCATGCCCGGATTTCGGACACGCTTAACGCTTAACAAAGTGGAGCGATATTTCAGACAGAGGTGCTATCATCAATCTGTATTACAGCTCGTCTCATAATGCATGGCACTAGGTATGTGTCACCTTCCACTGAATCTGTCAATCGATCAAATAAATAAGGCGTTTTATTTTATTTGGCCGACGTTACAGGGGCTGTCGGGGACGGGTTCAATTGATGGGACAATTGACTATCGGATAAAGTAACCGATAAGCCAGTAGTAGCGGTTAATGTCATCTCCATGCGTTACATGCAAGCTTTTAGATTTGAAATGAGGTCAAGTGAAAAGTTTTAGCTATCGCAGAATGGGTAAAAAACGCTTGCAAGGTGCAACAAATTGGTGTTATGGTCACACAAAAGCAATAAAAAGCTGAGCATATATCGTAGCAGAGCAGTGCTTTTCACTTTATTAACATTGTTTTGTTTCGAAGCCAAAACAGAAACACTTCATAGAAATTGTTCTTAATAAAAATGTGAGTTTTTTAGGCACATAGAACAAGTTAAAACCGCAGCATAAAATAAAACTTAATTTAACGCGACCACGTCTGAATCTCTGACGTCAGACTACATAATTAGCAAAGTACCAAACATACGGTGGAGTTACGCGAAGTTTGGGAAGATTTCAGCCACTATTATTCGTGAATGCGAGCTCCTTAGCATATTTAACGTATTATGGGGTTAATGGGCAATGATGGCGGTTGTTCGTGCCTCCGCCACGAGCCGGCTCAACTGGTAATTTTGCACCAGTTGTTAGTTAACGAGACGAGCACCGAACCTCGGTACTTTGTGCTCGGTGAAGGATTTACGGGATTTGAAATAATACGCCGTTCGCGACGTGGAACGGAGAGTAGTGCGTCGTTTTGATAATAGGGTTCCGTGGCGATTTAATGAGGGGTTATAATGAAGTAACTCTGTATTCCTACCGGCACGATCTTTAAATTGAAATTAACAGACAGATGAAGTTGCTTTTGCGTGATTTTACAGTTTACAATATACTAATTGCAGTTTCACTTTTCCTAGTTAAAAGTTTGCATCCAAGAGTTCTTATTATAGCTGAACCAAAGATAGTAATTTTTCATCGTAGATATTTTTCATCGGCCTAGCCTTTTCCCAGCTATATCGGGCGGCTTCCAGTCAAACCGGGTTCAGCTGAATACCAGTATTTAACGTAGAGCGGCTGCCTACCAGATCTCCACAACACAGTAACTGTAACACCGTACTTCTTGGCAAAGACTGGTGTCAGATTTTCTATATAATTATACGATAATACCTACCCAGAGAATTTTGAGTTCACCTATTCCAGGTCGATAGCTACTTACCTACGTTGCCGATAGGTACGTAGATGCATTTTTATTTCTTGAATGCTGCAGTTTCATGATCAAATAAAAAACAATGCAAAAGCAAACTTTTGTTCACAATAGTTTGCCAATGTTGAATTTGAAAAATACAAAATGAAACTGGTTTATTAGTTTACAAAACTATTCGGTTTCAAGAGAGCTACGGAACACAATTATATTTTTAATTTTTTCTCGTAGTTCTCAGAAAAAGCACTGGCTCGTAAATTTTAAGTCGGCCAAGTCACTTTATATTCTCGTCAGCAAGTTGCAATTTACTTACTTAAAACGTAACATGCATAATAACATGCTTGTTATGAGTGGTGGGGTTAACCAGAGTTTCGTGCCAAAACATTTTATGACTTAAATTAAGCGTTAATCAGCATCATTATGAGATTTTGTCTTTCTATAAATATCTTAAGGCTATAATCACATTTGCCCTGACACTGATAAAAATAAATAGTTTTCTTTGTCCATCGTAGAATTAACTTGACCAGATTTCTAATTAAGAGATACAATTAGTGACGAAAACAGTATTTGTGGTATGATTAGGCCACACACGTTAGGTTTTTCATTGTGACTGCTAGGACAATACAAGAGCGAGCGAAGCGAGCTCTAATAGAACAGCGCAACTCGGATAAATTAGATAGAAACATCTTGACTTATCTTTATAATCGTGGTTTTATTGGAAAAATGCGAGAGTAAGCGAAGCGAGCACGTTAAATCGAAGTATCTTGTCTTATATAGGTTAGATATACATTGTGATATTGCAGTTATCCCTGTAACTGTTCTCGTGAGAAATAAAAGAGACAAAATAATAACAAAAAATGCTAACGAATAAAGCAAAGTTTCTTCCACATATATTAACCAAGAAGAATTAGAAACAAAGCGTAAATCCCATTGAATACCGACTCGGGACGTTACGAACTTTCTTAACCTAACATTAGTAGATTAACGCTTCCCCTAAACTTTCCTTTGATTAAAACCACAAGACAACGTGACGTGAATTATAAAACGGTATAATTTATTTTCTTTGCCAATCTTAAGGAGAATGCGGCAATGAACCAACAAAATTCAGTTTTTCTTTTTTTTTCATGTTGTTGCTCAGAACATACTTATTTGGTTGTATGCTATTTGAGACCGGGAAACAAATGTTTTATCGAAGTAGGTATAATCATTTAAACCTTCAATACAACTCCCTGAGTTCAAATTATTACACGCGACTATTCAATTAAATTAAGACATTTAAGAATATTTGTAACTTATATAGAAATGTGTTATTTCGAAAACTCATATAATTTGGTAAACGCCAATTTATTACGTAGGCCAATAATTTTTTGATAAAAACTAATTAATAAGTAATAAAAATACTTAATATAATTTTGTTACTTTGTCTTTGTTGCAGTAGTTTGTGTTGTGTCTGCGCCGAATAAATGTTTTCTATTCCATTCTATTCTATTCTATTCTAATACAGAGATGAACTCTACTTGAAAAGTTAAGATTAGAATTTCGCTAAACCAGTTTCAAAAAGAAAATGTTCTTTCTGTGTTAAAAGAAATGATGATTGACATAGAACGGCCTGTAGATACATATTATCCTACCCTCCAAAGTTGCGGTAACACTCAAACGTCAATGTTGAAGTGGTTTGAAGGTTTTTTGCATGACGATGACGACTGTATTTGCGATCGCAAGGGTATGTAAATTACTTCGTTTTCTTTGCGTCACGGTCGCGTTTATAAATAGGTATTTGACACTCAAGGAAGAAAACCTTTCGAAAGAAAAGTTTTTCTTCCATTCTGTGCTAACGTACTCGGAACCAACAAAGTTCAATCTTGAAGTATCTATGGTATATTTTTGTTTTTTTTTTATTTAATAAAGCAAAAATGGTAATGGTATACTCTGCTTTTTACATCCACTTCTCACCACATCAGAAATATATTGTCAGGAGGATCTCCTTGGCTGCAGGTTTCTGGCAGCGAAGGTAGATCTTTGGGAAAAAAGTAAAAGTGAATTTGAATTAGGAATATGAAAATGTGTTTTGTTTTTATATGCAACTCCTGTGCCAGCGCTCGTCTAAGGCAGATGCCGAATATATTACGAAGTTAAATCTCTTACGTGGTTTTTATTTTATAACTAGTGGCCCGCCCCGGCTTCGCCCGGATGTATATCCTTTCATAAGAACCATCTCCTGACAATAACCAACACAGCAAAAAAAGAATTACCGAAATTGGTCCAGCCGTTCACGCGTGATGCGGGCCGTGACCAAGGGAAATAGGGATTAATTTTATATACATAGATAAGCACTAGCGTGAGTCCGCTAGTGTTACAATATTGTTCGGGGCTCGCTTAACATAGGTAATACTGTGGCACCCGCACGAAGTAGAACCAAAACGCTAATTTTTATTTAACCATATATAACCTGTTTCCATAGATCTTCATTCACTCGCATAATAATACATTCTACGCGAATATCATATAGCTGCAATATAATAGCTTTAATAGGATTAGCCTACATATTCTTGACGCAAACCAAGTCGGGAGATCCTCAACTCTCCATAACAATCATACGCGAATGATTCATAGTATATTAAAGCAGGAGTTTGGCAACTATTCAATATATCCAACGAAATATAATATACTGTTGTTTTGTTTGTTGTTCCCGTTTTATGCAAAATAGCTTATCTGATTGACGTGAAGTTTTCATCGAAGTTTTGGATAAAATAGACCGATAGACGGGGTTTTCTATTGAAAAGTTTTTGAGATGTATCGACTATCGGGTAAACAGATATACTGTTGGTTGTGCTTCATAAAGTTCGTCGTGGATTCATGAGCTAAAGAGAAGTATGCATCTAACTTACTTCCTATTCATAGTACCTAGGTGTAAACTGTGAAAATCAATATATCTTGAGATGCATGTCAAAACATTGAACATCGGTTCAATATAGCCACATCAGTTGTTGAAATAGCATGTTCGCTATATTTGCGATTTGCTGTTGGGTGAGCTCAATCCCTGTCTTTTGCACTCTCGCTGCGCTCATACTATCTTGGGCGCCAATATCTTGATCATCACTGTGATGAAGACGAATATGTCTGGAGTTCTGTGAAATGAGTGTTAATTAGCTATCTTCGTAAACGAACGTACTTAAAGGATATTGACGTTTCTGTAAAACGGCTAAACGGATATAGACGACATTTGGAACAATGGCAGACATGGCCAGGGTAAGGACATACAATATGGAATAAGTTTCGACTTCCACGCAGGTAAAAATGGTGCCTAATAAAAAAAGTACCTACTGAAATTAGTAATCGCCGGTTTTCTTCAGACTGGTTGCAAAAGCCTGATTTTCTAAAAGCTAGACTTGCCTTTGTAAAACACAAGAAACATAGCGTGCGATGCAAGATGGAAATGATTGCGTACCTATTTGCAAACCAGCTTTCAAGTCTACGACTACATTCAAACAAAAGGTAGCGTAGTCAGGCAAATGGCTGAAAAAGTGCAGTAAACAAGGTGCATAAAGTCTAATTTGCAATGTCAAGCCTTATGTTTTTCTTTTCATTAACTCAGTGTAAAGAACTATACTCTATCCGTTTAGGTAGTTAACTAAAGGTAAACAATCTTGATGTGTCTTTTTACACAAATTCATATTAAACAAATAAACTACTTTTCAAACTTATGGTTCAATTGATTTAGTATTCGTTACTGTTGTATTTACTTTGGTTTTTACTTGCATTTTATTTTTAAACTGAGTTTTTAAGTAAAAAGTTACAACAAGATTGTTTACCTTTAGATAACTACCTAAACGGATAGAGTATAGGTTTGCGTAAACATACAAAATTACGTCACATTTCTCGCTATTCATTTATTCCATTTCCATAATACCATGAATGTATGTACATAACCATCTTGAAACTATTTACTTAAACTATTTAAATCTACTAAACCTAAGTATGTACATTTACAAAAACAAAATACACTCAGGCGTCGAAGTATTCCTCCGCATCGCTGTCATCCGGAAACGTGCCCAGAAGACTGGCAGCATTGCCACGTTGAATGGCAATGCTAATTATTTGAGCAAAGAACGAGCCAGCCCTCTGGTCACGCAAAGTGTCGATCAGTCAGCGTTTTATGTCCTTGATAAGGAGACGCGCACTCGGACCCCTCGACCCAAGCGTTTCGACCCCAAACGGCTCAAAACTATAATTCCCAATAAGGTTACAGTATTTGCGCCGCTTGAGGGCCTCAGCAGCCGCAACGGCAGCCGGCACAGCCTGCCGTACTTGGAACATGCGATGGCGCAAGGGTGTCGACACACGTTGCATCCCACACCAGAGGCCTACCAAACTTCCACGGCACCAACGTCATACCGTCTGGTCTTTCCCCATCATCCCGTACCAAGCCGCTATTATCATTTGTTAATTAGGGTCCCGTACCCGAAGGGTAAAAACGGTTCCCTATTACTAACTAAGACTACACTGTCCGTCTGTCTGTCTGTCACCAGGCTGTCTGTCTGTAACCGTGATAGCTAGACAGATTTTTAAAGATGATGTATTTCTGTTGTCGCTATAACATACAATAATAAAAAATAAATTGAAAATTAAGGAGGGCTCCCATACAAGAAACGTGTTTTTTTCGGAGTATGGTACGGAACCCTTCGTGTGAGAGTCCGACTCTGTAGTACTTGGCCGGCTTTTTTACTTCATGTGGCTTTTGCATTGGTCAAAAAATTTGCATTAACTTTCAACGAGGCAATGGTGCCATTGTTCTGTGCACTATTCGCATTGACAGCGATGTTGACGAATTTTTTTATGCTCACCGAATTATTTTCCGGCTTCCTCTCGCAACATTATTAATAATTAAATATTATTGATTCATGACAGTAACTACACTTGTTTAAATAACTCACAAATGAAAATCGGTATTCATTTATATTTAACTAGCATTTACCAGCGGCTTCGTCCGTGTGAAGTTAAAAATAATTCCCAATCGGGACCATAAGTTTCATATTGTTATAATGCAGATTATACTGTACCTATATTCCAAACATCCTGCCGTTGAAACAAGATTGATTTAATGACCAAACATAAAAATATATATGACACCGAAAATTGCAAAAGCCGTAAGATTGTAAAATATCGCGTGAAATGGTAAACTACTTTTTCTGAAATCACGATTTTAATCACAATTTATTGTTAACAAAATCATGTTTTTATAAAATATCGAGAAATTATAATCTAATAAAGATTTATTACAATCTTACGGAGTCTGCAATTTTCCGATGGCATATAAACATCCAGCCAAACGTATATAGACTCACATTTATAACAAGTAGTATATTCTACCTCGCGTGTTCACGTTTCCAGATACAATTATTCATTTATGGTAGTAATTTATGACTAGTTATTTAAACCTAAAATATCGGGAAATACAATCTGGTCATGTTAGTAATTAGAAAGGCATGCAAATCGGCTCACGCTCACGTTAATTTATGTTTACCTACACAAATAATTTTAATAAAATCGGACTCGCGCACGAAGGGTTTCGCACCAAAAAATCGAAAACTGGACGAGGAACACTATAAGAAACGTATTTTTTCGGTTTATGTGGTTTCATTTCCCTTGAATTTAATTTAATTTTGATTAATATTTGTTATTATAGCGGCAATAGATATACACGATTACATATTCTGTAAAATTCCAAGTGTCTACCTATAACGGTTCATGAGATACATCGAGCTGACAGACTAACAGCGGAGGCTTAGTAATGGGGTTCCGTTGGTTACTATTTGATGTCGGAACCCTAAGATTGTTAGTATATTTTTATATCGACTTGTGTTTTCCCTTAACGAGTAGAAGTCGGTATTATTTGCAGATTTGTTGCTAATCCGTCGACTACTAGTAAGATTAGCGTACCTACGTGATAGCTTAAGCTTATGAAAGTGATTTTGAACTTAACAAAACAAAATGCAAACAACTGACGGCACGGTTGACGCAGTGGTTGAGCGATTGACTGCTGCGCTGCGTGTCGCGGGTTCGATTTCCGCACGGAGCAAATATTTATATGGCCTACTTGGCAAGACTGGTGTCAGATTGATTCGCTTCTGACAATCCGTAACGACTGACAAAGATCTATCTACAAATGACATACTTAATCATCACAATGAGACCAACGGCTAAACGTGCTATTCGAGGCACGGAAGCAACTCGGTATGTTAAAATGGTCACCCATCCACGGACCAACCTTGGCAAGCGTTGCTTAACCTTTGATCGACCCGTGTGGCTGTTATTCTTTAGCCGCGAGCTTCTCGAGTTATGGTCACATCAATTATGTTGAAATGGCTCCTACGTTCAAACATCACTACCTACAAACCAACCCACAAACCTCGCAGCAACGAAATGCATCGCAAAGTTAATTAACAATACGCTACCTAATTCAGCTCTCCCATTTAGCCGTGGGCGAGTAACCGGACTCTGCTGGCGAGCGAGCTTCGTGGAATACAAACGCAATGGCGAACGGTAATAGATACCAGTAATTCCATTTTAATTTTCATACAAAGCTTTATCGGGAATATTGAGTACCGGGAATTTTCCTCGATGAGAACCGGTGCCAATTTGAAAACATGGAAAGTGTTAATCATACTGCCATTTTCAAAGAATTTGATATTGAATAACAGGAGATTTTACAGTGGCTAGCTTGTGGCCGCGGCTTCGCTCGAGTCAAATTAGCCAATAATAACTGTCCCAAGGTTCTATCTCTAGTCATTGGTCACGGATTAAATCCGTGACGCCTTTCGTTACTATCTTGTTTTTACCTTGTGAAAAGGAAATAAAGAAATATGATGAACATGAATATTTATGAATACCTACTAAAATCTCTGGACCAAAATTCATCAGAATAGGTTCGGATTTAGGCGTGAAAGCGTTACAAACTCAGTGTCGTATTTATAATATTAGTATAGTATGGATTTTGGAGGAATTCATCAGTTTTCTGTGTTCGCCTGAAACCACGCGTTGTATGTATGTTTGATGAGCATTTGATGCGGTGTTCCTATAAATTTTTGATATAAAAGACGCCACAGCGTCTCTTTATGCGCCCCTACGCGTACACAGATCGCTCTACTTTTCTTCATCTTTTGTAAACGCAGGCATTCATTGGTTTTACAAAAGGGGGAAGAAGTAAAGGCCTCAATACATTTAATGTCATTTCAGCACTGACTGACTTCATGCGTGTCAGTCAGCTGCGTCAAGCAAGCTACTAAAGTGACCCAATGGAATAGATTTACAAATACCTCGTAGTGGGGAACAGATTTCCAATCAAAGCTACCACAAGGATTAGGGCCGTCATAATTGGTCAGATTTGATAGTGCCGTCATAATTGGTCAGATTTGCGATAATCACCGTGCTTGCCTGGCATATGATTGCTGCACGCTGCCATTAGCACAGGTGGACGGCAATAGCCACCTTGCTGACATCGCTTAGCCGTCTTTTATGACAGCTATAGGAAGCAATGGGGCAGCACTAGCTGCTACTTAGTTGAGTGACTATCGGATACATTGTATTCCAAATTATAATACTGTAAATATACATACATTAGGCAGGGTGAACAGTACCTAGAGCTTAGTCATATTTTAGAAACTGCTTCTTAGGCCTCAGTCATGTTTTAATACGTACTCTCCATTGACGGTCCCTGAAATCGTGAAAATAAAAACAAATTTTCCCTAGACTTGGTCGAGTCATGCTAACATTAATGAAGGACAACTTTTTTTTAATAATCTTGCGCATAAAAATATAATCTTGCGAGATTTTTTCTAATAAATTAAAAGTCATCCTTTATATTTATCAATCAACGGTTTCATTGCCTCCCAACAATATATTTCCGGAAACTGTAATATCCACTCCGTTATCATTCTATCTTCGATAAACGCACGTGCGTATGATTTCCTCAATTAATGTTTGTTTTAGCACACGCTTCGCTTCCATCGCTTTTGTGTGCTTTACCACGCTTCTCCGCTTTCATCGCTTTATTCGCTTCAACCCTGTGCCAATTATGATACATAAATAGAGAAATTTTTAATATAAAATCTAACTAACCAATGTACCTACATAATAATATGTACCTATTTGACAGTGTGTGAATGCATTCTGATCTTGCTATTGTAAATACCAATAAGTTTGTAAGGTACTTACTTATTTTCTATTCTCGATTTGCAAACTTACTACTATTACTAACTGTTATGCCAGTTCAGTTGTTGAACAAGAGGATTAGACCCAAAATAATATTCAAAAGTTAGCTTTTCACTCGCGACTTGAAGTCTGCATTAAACAATACTTACTTTGGTGTCTTCTCTAATAACTTCTAACTTATATGACCTTTAATATACTGGGTATTCTCTATAAGTTTCCAAGCTGATAGTAGCCATAAATTAAAATTAAAACACTTCAAAGTTTGTGCAAGTTCGCAATTAAGTGGCTCAACTTGAAACTTAAATTTTGAGTTCATATTATTAAAACTAACGAAATCAGTGTTTGTCTTATGCTACTTATTCTCAACTTTATAATGAGCTCACTTTAATTTAACATTTAGAAAGGGACATGTACTTATCATTATGAATAACTTTAACTATTGGACCTACCCAATAATCGCGAAAAAAAAATCAAGTCTCCCATACATTCACCATTTAGATACCAGTTCTTTTCAAAAATCTTCTCCCTAAGTATCGGTTTTTCACTTTGATCGGTGAAACTTCCAGATTTATTTACCTGACCGTATCAGGGCACTTTTACGCTACATTCTCCCATCCATAACCCTATTCGATTTAACCGAGGCATCGGCTTATCAATGAACCGTCTTAGAAAACGAGTAACGTTAACGTCAGGGCGTCTTTATCGGACGGAGGTATCAGCAACGGAATAGATGGGTACAGAAGGTCAACTCTTTCCAACGATGGAAAATGCACGCAGTCATAGACACGCTTTGTCAAACTTCATGGTCATGTTCTACGTGTATATATAGTCCTCCTGGCCGATTTCTGCCCTGGCGGCCGAGACTAGCCATCGGCGCGGGACATATTATAATGCACAAGTGTGTGCGCAAACACAGGTGTACTCCCTCTTCCATCACTCTCATATTCCGATGGGACGGCAACCCGACACGACCGGAGAGAGATCTGGGGGAAGGATCGAGTGTTCTGGCGCAGTTTGGTAGAGGCCTTATGTTTAGTAGTGGACTGCGTGTAGTACATCTATATACATAGGTACGAACTACGAAAATGACCTGACTTCACACTGCTACATTGCGCTTTCAAAGTTTTCTGCGGGATTTCAACATATACAACAGCCCGGCAACAATCATGGAGCAGTTGCCCAACAGAGACAGTCTGGTCGGAGGATCCTCTCTTTTAAATAGAGGTTGCGAGACTTTCCACCCTTTTCCGCAAACCACTATAAGCAAATGGCTGGGTCGATTCAATGCAAGCGTACTCGCCACTCCTTCGTTTGATACAGTTTGAGCTGCCATATATGTTTACACCTTTATGTGTTTGTGGATTGAGCTAGCCTTCTGCAACTATTTATTCTGTGTCCGATATACGTTTCGTAGTGCCGTTCGTAGAGCGGTATCGCGTCCGCGGTCCTAATATCTCGGATAACGCCATCCGTACGTTAGTTTGGGCTTTATGTCGCCCTGTTATCAATGCGAAATGAGCTTCGTCCTGCTAATAATGGATCTGTTTGCTAATATTGCGTGTACGTATTTTCTATCGGCCATCAGTGATTGCATGCTCAAGCGAGCTCGGGCCGATAATTCCAGATCGTGGGCGGTTTTGGTGGACGATAAACCATATGATTTGATGGCGACTAGTTTTATGTTCCGCTTTATGTTTATCTAGGTAATGTATCTGTGGAATTTATTGTTATTTTTTCTCATAGCAGTATCTAGATTATGTGACTTCTGATAAAATGTAACAGGATATTGTATAACTGGTATAACCGTGTGATGAATTTTTTTATCTTTTTTCAAATCGTTAGCTGGACCTACCTATTTCCCATTGTAAGTGCAAAGTACAATAAAGAGATTATTTTACACACTTTTCCTCCTAAACGGAATACAATACACAGATTATTAAGGATTTCAGCGTTTGTATCCCCTTTTAAAATCGCAGTCCCTTATAAAACATTCGAAATAACCTTCCGGGTAACAAATATTTGAAATAAGTTGAGTTCAACTTAGATTACTGTATGAACGCTCATCTTTTACTTTATTTGTTCAATACAAGCGCAAAAGTGGTGATTCCATAAAAAGAAAACGTTCTCGGGTCCAAAAAAGATAAAAGTCACGCGGAAGTTTTTCAATCTTTGTGAACTGTTCCAATTTCTATAGATACAAAGAAGTTATACCTTTCGAAACTTTACTTTTATATAGGAGTTTTATAAAAGATGATAAGTATAAAACTTAAAAGGTATCTCAGACAAAAGTCAAGGTCATAGCATAGTGAAGTACCGGTTAGCATCACGGTCACTGAAATTGCGTTCACTGACAGGTCAACTCAAATGTGTTCGGTTCTTTTCCAAAAACCCCATCTCAGACACTATTCTACTTAGACCTCATATGATCAAAATGTTTGGGCTTTAAAGGAGACTTATCTTTTAATTTTGTTGGAAACACAGGCCTCGTCTAATTTTAAAATATTTTTTCATGATGTATGTTTTAAATCATTTTACTGAAATAAATATATATAGCATTTATCAGTAGGTACCCTGTTCAGTCAAGCAATAAGGATCAAAGAGAAATGATCAAAATTCAATACCGCGAACACCGGTATAATTAGTGAAGCGATTTGCTCACAAATTGCTAAAACGCTGTTTGAATAACAACATTTTGGCCAAAACCGAACTTTAAATTCCCTAAGCTATAAAATCTCAAAAATTAACAATATTCTTAATTGATTTTGTTATCTTGACAGAAAATTTATGAAATAGCTTCAACAGTTTTATCTAGAATGCATATCAAGTTGGCACTTCTTCAAAATATTTTTTTGAGTTTCATATTTCACTACCTACGTAATAATTTTCGTTTTGCACCGACAATAACAAAACTAAAATATTCGTAATGTAGATAATTATTATCTACTAGATATAGGTGTCTACCGGGAAATACATTTTCATTATCTTCTGGCATGACAGTTATTTTTGGATCTCATTTTTTCCTATTAACATCAATTCGGGTCGATATACAATTTGCATTTCTGAGTATTTACCTACCTACCTACTGCAAACCCCAGCGTCCGTATTGATAAGAAAAAGAATATTGAACTTTGGGTACCTACTAAGTAACTTAAACATGTAACAATTTTCATTGAATATTCTTAAACTTTAAAATCTTTCTTTAGCGAAGTTGTAAGAATGGGTAATACTTTGCCAAAGATGTTCTGGATAGAAACCGGCAGTAAAAGCCAGAATATTATAGGTATTTTCTCCTTTGCAGAACTTACTATTTGCTCTTTATGGAAATCTACCTCATGGCTCTGGTAAAAATTCGAAAAACTTTTATAAAATAATTTACAGAAACAAAAATACAGTTAACATAGGTATACCTACTGTTAAATGATCAAAATTGAGAAGAGGTCGGTAAAATATTTATTTTCCTAACATTAATCAATCATCTGATATCATCACAGCCATGACTGTATCGATCTTACTTAAGCCAACCCCAAAAATAATAAATTTTAACCACCTGTACTAAAAATCCGTTAAAAAGTTGCAAGTCATCAGTCACCAAGCAAAATTGTAACAAATGACACAGACGGTGCAAGCTGCCTTCGGGAACTCATTTCGCACAGAGTGCATAAAATTTTGCACCACATAAAAATGTTAGATATAAAAATATTGGAGGGTAAACAGAGAAAAGTGTGTAATCCAATCTCCTGTCGACGGCGGATCGATTTATTTTACACTCGAGTTTATGCTCCTAGACATACGACGTCTTAACACGGATCTGGCGACATAAAAGATGACACAATAACTGTTAAGCTTCTTGTCTATTTTCACACGACCTAGGAGCATTAACTCCAAGTTGGGAATGAAAATAGTTCTATGGATAATGTAGTCGTTTATTTAAATTCTGCATTTTAGTATTTTCATCGTTCATAGTCGTAGCTGGCCTAACTGACAGCTTAAGCAGTTATGACACGATCCCTTTTTATCAAACTGCTGCAGTCGTAAATATTTTGGCTCATCATAATACTTTAATCCAACCTAAAACTTCACTGCCGTTCTGAGAGCTGACATGTGGGATTTGATATTTTTGAGTTTTATTTTTCTACTATGGCTCTAGTTGACATATAGTGGTAGTGCGCTAATGCCTGAAGCTGCACAATTCAGTCCAATTTTGCAGTTTCAGGCATTATTTTATAACTCCATTAATATTCGCATGTGAATACAATCAAAAGACAAAAGACGTACCAGGGTCACAGAACAGCCCAGAGCTTTGACGGCTCTCACTAAATGTAATCCCAAAATTCCCCACTTACTCGTGACCAAGTAATCAGCTGGCATTACGGGCCCGACACGCTTTGACGGCGAACGCCTCTAATGTCGACTGAGACCGACAGCTTAACGTGGTACGACCGATCATTAATCTAGTTTAAAGTACGCCGCTTGACGGACCCACTAAATGTAGCCTTCATGGTCACTGACATGTTGGGAACGAGGTCTGGAATCTTTTATCGTTCAGACTTTGTTTCAAGACCGTCAATATTTTTAGGGTTATATTACATACGTATCGCGAGCATTACCTATGCTGATCTGCATTCTCTTAATATGCAATGGAGTACAGCTAAACAACATTTGACTTTCTTTTTTCTGCCAGGGTTGCGGAATTTGTTCGAAAGAGTCACCGGGGCCACCCCTGGAACGCAAAGGGCTTTAGAAGGAACACGGATGGGTTTAGGTCAATAAGAGTCTGACACGCCCTTCCGCTCCACCCAGAGCGGCAGAAGTCATTTGATGATTTCCCATCCTTAA
Source organism: Mamestra configurata (assembly GCA_002192655.3). Classification (NCBI taxonomy): domain Eukaryota; kingdom Metazoa; phylum Arthropoda; class Insecta; order Lepidoptera; family Noctuidae; genus Mamestra; species Mamestra configurata. The sequence goes on along the minus strand of NDFZ01005479.1, from coordinate 827,500 downwards.
AAAAAAGGGATGTCTATATTCAAACAACTCTTGATAGATTACTTAAGCAACCCGTTGACAAGTTGACTGAATAGTTTTCTTACTGATGTAGTGGCTAACTTTTACACGGTATGAGCTTTTCTCAAACAAGAGAAGAAGTAAAGGTTTCTTTCTAGAACAAGAACTTTATAAATGTGCTAGAAAGTTACCAATCAAAAGTTGTTGGTATCAGTACATGTCCCAAGACTCGGTGACTACAAATCTCGTTTGGTATTTCCAACTTCATTCGTCGCAAAGCGGTCCCTTGCTTTGGCGACTGCAAGTTGGACGCTACTTTTCTTTTGTCTTTTATTCTTGGCTGCAATTAAATTCAGTGTTCCCTAGACGTAGGTGATGTTTTAAATTGATGATCCTTACATTTGTTTTGGTGAACTGTGAAAGTTTATACTGAGTAGAATTATTTTTGATTCCTTGGCTATTTTGAGTACAACAGCAAAAATAAATGTAAGGCACAGCTTTCGGAGTAACGTATTCGTGCTTTAACTGAACCATATTACCTGATTCAATCAAGAAAACAACAAACATGGTCATTAAGGTATTTAGATTACATAAAACGAGAAGCTTTGTCTTTAATTCTGTCTAACAATTTAAAGCTTGTCCTTAAATCATGGCTAACTCCCAGCCGTTGTTACTGGGCATTTTCGTGGATTTTTAGGGCAATCCACCGGCCGTCCGATTACCTCTCAGCTTTATATTACCAGCTCAGCCTGTATATACGTGATTCTTTAACTCTGCCTTCACCTTTAACACGTAGGTACCAGATGTGGAGTGCAATTTAAGCACTTTTAGGAGCCGTGACTCGGAAATAGCGAGCATCGAAGTGTAAAGAAAATTCCACCAGTATCACATAAATGAAAAACTCTATCGAACTGTGTTGAATCGTGTGCGAATGGAAAGGTCTGCTTTGAGCATAGACACTGCACACTACACACTACACACTTTGTGAATTAATTTCTTGTGTTTTTAAGGCGTTTTTACCCTTTACTTTGAGATGTGTTTGTAGTAGTTTTCCTATTCTCGGGTCAAATGAAAGTTTTTTAATAAATCGTTATTTCGTCCAAATCCTTCATCGGGCAAACGTCCTGTGGATAAGTGAACTTCAGGAAATCATGAAACACACGCCTTTTATAGTTAATCCAACCCAATTTAATGTAGTATTTGAATGAAATAAGTATAACAAATCATATTGTTATATTTTTTTATAAATATGGCAGTAAATGTATGTCATATATACAAAACAGTGGATACCAAGTTATCATGCTGGCAGGTACAAAAGGTTTTCATCCCTTGCAAACTACATAATTATCATCTAAGTACATAAGTGTGAGTGTCATGGAATCGATACCGGTTTGTGCCAAGAGTAAATACATAATCCCTATAATTGTTTTGCTATCGATGTATTGTTAATAAGGGTTCGCATTGTTTTGACTCCTTTAGTAAATTTATTCGGAGCAAATGTTTTGAAATTCAACTTCTGATCATGCTTATATGCCATTTCTGGATGAATGATTTCCTGTGCCTTGGAAAGTGTTATCGTGTTTCCTCATCTCGAATTTCTCACTAGCAGACCCAATTAGCGCAAATTCATTCACAATCGACAGGAATTCCAGATCCATTGTTTCATATGTTCCTAAATCATTTGCTGAATAAATTAAAATTTGCATTGAAAACGGTTGCAATGTCAAAATGAAAGCACATGCGCCCAATTACATTCATTTTTGTGCATACATATGGACGAACCACATGTATGCCTGGCTGATGACAATGGGGTCGCTGCTATTATATGGATCTTTAATACAACAGGGAAAATTTCGCTGTACTTTTAATAAACCTCTGCCAGACTGTTCAGTAAATACCGGCGTAATGCGTGTTATGTTCTGGATTAACTTATGTTACGAAACTCGTAAGTGAGAGATAAATCGAAGTATCTATCTCCGATGCTTCTTTGACAACTCTATCTTATTCCATATGTTAGCAGTACCTTGTTTTTATATTAAGGTTAGACGCCAGATTTCCCTGGCGACGTGGAGCATAGCCAATATACAACCGATTTCTTATTTAAAGTTGTCTTTGCTTCGGCAGTGACTAGGTATAAGTCACTTTTGATGCCAAAAGTGACTAATACCTACTCAAAATATAAATGAACAACACTTTACGATAGATAAATACATAATAATAGTAGGTACCAAAATAAAATGCGACAACGGATGTTAAGTAAATCCTCTTTTTTCCTATTCATCGTTTGCCTGTTGGAAATTGCACGAAAAAAGTTCATTCTCTAATAACAAGATTAGCCAGCAAAGTTGTTTAAAAAGGACTCCGGTTGTACTTTCGTGTCGTCGCTCATTGATACTCTTTTAAAACAGAACAAGAATGAGTTATTTTAAAATCAGTTCAAAACCGTTTCAAGCTGAATATAAGCCTTCCCTGAAGTCGTCCAAAGCAGTCGAGCTGACCATAGGTATTCTTTTAGCCAACTATAGCAGTCATAAGCATTATTTATTCCTCCCTTATCAGCTCAATCCTTTCCAAATTACTGGATCTGATATCCATGACCACGGACTCTCATAAAGGGTCCATATTTTCACTGCTTCCGACCGTTATCTGACGCTGACCCGGATTCGGTCTCAAACTAAGCTGTATTTACACGTATTACCTACTTGCCCGATTCTGTTTGCTGTTCGTTGTCAATGGGAAGATAAAGTAGTCCCATAGATCGAATTGACTTTAATGGCGTAACCATTAAAGTCAATGCGGTCTATGGAGTTCAAATTTAAATGGGTGATTATAGTTGTCATACTCGTAACGAACCCTCTACAAATGTGAAATGGTTTTCGAGACTGCGTGTTTTCTAAGTCCTTTGGAGTATAACTTCCTCCACTCCAACTGGCACCAGTCGCCGTGACGACGGAAAGAAAACCTTCGATTGATGTCAATAAATAACAAGCTATAATTGTGAATTTAATTGAATCGGGTGGAGGTCGACTTAGAATTAAGGGAATAGATATCTAATATTGTATGCTAAGCTCTTTGGTAGGTCTCTTTTTAATTAAAAAGTTACTTATGTTGTTTCAAGACCTTCTGCTACATTTTTGTAATCTCCGACCTGAGATTGCCTGCTTCATCCGGAACTTAGTAGTGAATCACCACATTTAACATTAAGTTCCGGAATAAAGATAAACACAGAAACAGTTAAACAACTGTAGATAATGTATTAGAGACTAAGTTAAATTTTATGATTCCAATTTTAAAGTGAGGCATAGATTAGAAAATACAGCAGTATGAGAAAAGATAGGCGACATTTTTCATGACGTGAGCCACGTTCAATGTTCGACCCTGCGGCCGCGCTGCGGGGAAACTGAATTCCATTTTGAAATTTTGGCCGTTATTTGGCGGTTCGGGGGACGACGAGGTGAACTCATGTGTCGTGTCTGTGTAGTATATTTTACGAAATTCAATATCACATAGTTTATAGTTGCTGATATCGCCCTTTGGGAGTTAAAAGGCCATTTTCCTGTCTACGTTCAAAGACCAGTAATTACCAAACTTTCGTTTGCCTATCGAATTTGCCGATTGAAAGTAGGTACGTGTGGTTTCATTAGTCGCTGTTACTAATTAGTTTTCGTAAGCAGTTGCTTTTTGAACCACCTTCTTTGAAAGACTGACTGAGATATTTTCGCTATTGAACTAGATGTCAACTCCTTTTTGATAGTTTTTGTAAGAAATTCAGCACGAAAAGCAATGTTGATCCATTCATCCACAGAATTTTATCAGTTACCCAAGGAATACCGAAGCATCTTAAATAAATATCGCGAAGCTTATGCAGTACATTTAATAATTCATGAGGGCGCGAAACGGCTGTGACAAATATTTACCTGCGTTGACGAAAAAGGCGAAAATATTTTTTGCGAGAATTAAAAACAAACGTCTCTGATGGAAGACATCTTTTTATTTTTAACTCATTGTTTAGGTTCGACTGTGGATTTTGAAGATCTCCATCTTACTTCAATCACGAAAAATGTTCAAATACACAAACAGCTTAACATAAATTAATTATTTGAAGATAGGGTCAACATATATGTAAGTACTACTATTTAGTATAAGGCTTCGAAACTTATTTTTATTTATTTAAGCGTAATGTTACATCATTTTCGTATTACACGTGTACCTTTACGTTTGTTTCTTCAAGCATTTGGATGGTACACACGTTTTTGCCGTCAGTACCCTTTCATGATCTTCTTTTCTCCATAAATGGGAGGAAAATGTGAAAATATATATGAGCCACATACCCACGTTTTTTGCCCTTGTTATGTTTTTGTTGTATGCGGTGTGAAAATTTACCTATTTCTTATTTGAACTGGCTTTTCTTTCCTGGAGAATGAAAAATGAATTTATTTTTGTACTTATGAACGTCAGTTTTGGTAACACTCAAACATCGCCATGTATTTGCATTAAAAAGTTTTATAATGGTTAAAGGCTCATAGTTCACGATAAAGCAATAGAGTAACGACTTTTATCACAAACGTCAATTATACTTTTTTTATTTGCACTCGTGCGTGGCGTTAATTCCCCCAAAATGTACCTACTGTTCTACATACGACGCCTTATTTGTATTTAAAAATACTCTGTTTATGTACCTAAATTGTATATTATACACAATCACATGTCTTGAACACAACTTTAAAAGCTCACATTACAAAAAAAACACGTAACACCTTTTAACACTGTCTCCCAAAACAAAAGAAAACGTTATCTACGATCTTTCTAATGATGTTTTAAAGCCTCTTTTCAATAATGGAAACGCGTCATGGCGGGTATCGGGTTAATTACTAGACGTGTCATGTTTTCTCAGTGTCATGGGTGCAATCAAAGTCCATTAACTAATGGCAGGCGATGTATAAACGCTGTGTTGTGTACATCGACCGTAAAATAGGGTTAAGGTACTGTAGAACGAACATATTTTTGCTGAGACTGCTATCAATGTTTGAGGGCTTAAAAAAATATGTCAACACTTAATTATGGGCTCGGTGCATTCTTGTTTATTGGTTCTAATTTTTTATTCTCTTAACATTTTCTTATTTCCAGTTTTGTTTTGTCACTGACATGGACGCAAGCTCACGTCCTTAACCAATGGGATGAGAAAAAACTTTGACTGTCGAAAAATTTTGTATGGGATTAATACACGCTTCCGAAATGTCACGTGGTCGATAGGCATTTCAACAATCGCTTTCGCCGATAAACAATTAAATTCAAAATTTTCAATGGTGAATTTGAATTTAGAATCTCATAAGCAGTATTTTAACTAAGTAATGGTAAAAAAGTTTTATGAATAAGCCTGTTAGTGTTTAGGAACATTATAATACAAAAAAAATACGATCAGAAGCAAGAAGCACGAATCGAATCACGTATCAATGAAGTATAAGGTACAATATGCCAATAAAAATAAGTGGGAACAGTCGGCAATCGCTTACAACGACCCTTCACCCCAGTCCCCAGTGGACTCTTACAACCCTGTGGAATCTTAAGTACGGCCTCTTTTATCCCAAATCATGCGATAATACAGTACCTAATTATGCAAATTTAACATTGTTTGCTAACGAGATGATATCTGAACAACGGTCAGTCTGCCAAGGGATTTGAACCACCATTTGTTAAATAGAATTTCGAAGTGTTGTTTTCAGAACTTTTAATAGCAGAGCTTTTTTTTTTGTTACTCCATTTTCAGTAACTCTTTCGCTTTAGAAAGTTTTCGTAATGATAAAGCAAAGTGATTTTATTTTTTTTATTTTTGTTTGTAGTTGAGTCTAGACAGAATTATTATTTCTATGTATTAAGCATAAATATTTTTTTAGGCAAACAGTCATCCAGGGTTGCGGAATTTGTTCGAAAGAGTCACCGCGGCCCTGGAACGCAAAATGCATTAGGAGGAACACTGATGGGTTTTAGTCAGTAAGAGTCTGGAAGGAAGAAGTCATTTGATGATATCCCATCCATAAAAAAACAACGGGTTGCACTCCGGTAGTGCCGGCAGAAATGAAAACTTGAACATTAACGTTGTGCATTTTTGATATTTTGGAATGGTTAGGGAATAATTTCGCACGAATTGCTTTTATTATCACTATCATTTATGTGGTAAAATACAATATTCATTTATTGCGCTATCGTACAAAAACATGACAATTAACATTACATTAAAAATTTAACACTTTACATATTTCCCTCCGACTTACGAATTTTCGATCAGGTCACGTGTCCTGACGCGAGTTTAACATTTTTTACCCATCCCAAAAAGTGCACAACGCCGCTAAAGAAGTTTTTACTTAAAAAAAACAGAACATACATACATGTTATGTTTATAACAGAGATATTACAGGTACATGTGAATCTTTCTATTCTCTGATTCCATATCCTACTACATAATAAGGTGTGCCACAATAAGGTAGTTACTTTAGATATAACTGGACAGCTCAAGTAATGTTTGCTCACATAAGCTTAGTTTTGGCAGCGGCTTCACCCGCTAGGTAGTCTAAAATGTATTATAAACGTACTCGTAAAAAATAGCCATAGTCTACTCGCGGTTTCATCTCAACTTACACTTACACTTGAGGTGTGATTTACTAAGAATCATCCAAACATAATTTTAAATCATCTACACAGCATTATATAAATTTCACATCTATATATATATATAAATTAATCCCTATTTTCCTTGGTCACGGCACCACGCGTGAACGGGTAGACCAATTTCACCAATTATGTTTTTATTGTCAGGAGAAGGTTCTTATGAAAGAAAAATTTAGAAAAAAAATATACGTTCGGGCGAAGCCGGGGCGGTCCACTAGTTTATAATATAAAAGTAAATTTTATAATAATTATGTAGGATCTTAACGCTACATCGCATCCCTTCCTATTTATACATATTCGGGATTTGCAAAGCGGGATCCGGTCTGAGAGTTTTGACAGCGGATGCAAATGAGTTGATCGTCAGCTGGCTTTTGTAGCGGCCTACGTAAACGGATTGCCTTTCATACAAATTGTTCCTGGTTTATATAACCACCTGCCTACAGTTTTGGTAAGCTTTTCAAAGTTCGTGTACCCGAACACTTACATTGGTTTGAAAATATGTTAGGCTCCAAAAAAAAAATTATCTTTTGGAGTCTATACCTAACCGACCGTTATAATTAAAAGGTATAACAGATTATACGCAAAACCTAAAAAGGGGTCATTGTACTAATTAAGAAAAACTTTTACTAAACCAACCCTTAAATCACATTAACAAATAAAATTGACCGGCCCATGCAATATGTTTTCATAACTCGACAAAATGTACTGAACCGTTATTTTTTTTTGTTATGGGGTACCTCCCTGTAATTCATGTAATCAGGCTACATTATATCAGGCAAACTTAAGTCTTAACAAACACGGAAGTGCCTAATCACCTCTTTAACCCATTTTCAGTCAAACGAAACCGCCAAGTCATTTTTCTTTGAGCTTTCAAAACATTATAAAGGGGCAGCTGATAATAAAATTACGTTTATACTTTATACGAAAGTGATTCTGGCGCCCCCTCGTGGAAAAATGACGCGAGATATGTTAATGTGCCACTCGCTTTAGGTTATCTCTTGACGTTTTGGCAACACGCACGCCCCGTATATTCAAGGGTTATTTTCGTTATACAATCTATTTAAATATTTACCTAAGCGCAACATCGAATTTTCGGAAAGTGAAATTCGTTATGAAAAAATGGCCTCCGAAACAGAATTCAATCAAGATTCTTATCGTAAATTACATTGACGTCATCAACGGGATCTAAAAAATTAACTTCCAATGTTAAATTATAAGAAACTGTACCAACTTTTCTTAAGTAAATCTTTCTTTAGGCAACTTAAATCCAGTATTGATTGACTAAAAATATAAACATTTCAATTTGGCTTTTATAATTTGCCGTAAATAAACAACGCCATCGTCTTAATTTATTTCTTAGTGTGCCGATACTTGGTGAAGGACTAAAGAAAACAGCGTCGAGGTCGCTACAGATTATGTCAATCGAGCAGCAGTTGTGCGGCCATTTTGAAAACAAGGTTCAGCAATATTTAAATAACTTATGCGCAAGTGACTATCACCATTTTGACCACCAAAGTGTTTTTCGGAAAAGCATAGGAAATTCGGAAAGACTCAAAAGTATGAAGAGTCAAGAAGTTCAATATGTATGAAATTGAGATGCACTACCGAAATGTCAAGGGGTGCATCCCAAACATTTAGGGCTTTCTACAACCGTTATAACTATTTTGGTCTTGCACTCTTCTAGACTTACAGCCGGTCTCAATAACGTATCTACCTTTAACCAATTGTCAAATTAGCTACCAACAGTAACTGAAACGTCATATTTGCCTTTCTAACGTGACGTTTCAACTACTGTTGGTAGCTAATTTGACGGTTGGTTAAAGGTAGACACGTTATTGAGACTGACCGTCAGTCACGTTCTATTAACGACAAACTTTTTGACAGTCGGTATCGCTGATAGAATCCTAGATTGTCAAGAGGAAAGCGTTGTGTAGTATTTTATAAGGATAGTACCTACATTTTGTTTATGTATAGCGTGTCTCTTTAAAATGTTTTTCAGAGATAATGTGTTTTCTACGTCGATACATACATTAATCTTGCATATATGCAAGAACATGCACCAACTTTTATGTCCCGAGCTTCACTGACATTGGCATCGTCAAAGTACAATATTCTAACATGAATATCCTTAGGTATAAGCTACCTTATCAAGAAAAACCCTAACTAAGCAAGACAATCTTTCATAATAAAAGGGTAAGGTTATATTTAATGTCAAATACGCAAAATAAAGCAATTACGGCGTACAAAACGAATTGTTCTAATTAAATAACCGTTTACGGAAACAATAATTATTTAGAACGAGTCGAGTCGACCGACCGAAAAAGAAAGAAATTTTAGAATTTTGCCCTGACCTTATTTTGGGACGTATTCCTTAAGTATTAGGCGGTTTTCACACGACGCGGTTGTTTGTTGTGTTCTTCTAGCGGTGTGCAGTGCGAATAGAAATTTATAAACGAAATACATTTTCAAAAAGAGCGATATACCCTTACCCTGCAGAGGTTCGCGCGTTCGGCGCGGAGGGGCAGAGGAGGCGCGCGCGCCTCTCGGCCGTACGGTCAGGCGTATCAGGTGTATGTGCAACGGATTACATACCAACCAATGCGACATGAGATAGTCCGCATCGTCATCATCTTCTTGCCCTTATCCCATGTTACTGGGGGTCGGCGCAACACGTTTTTTTCTTCCATTCTGTCCTGTCAACCGTCACGCTATCACTAACTCCCTTTTCTTTCATATCACTCCTAACACAATCCATCCATCTTTTTTTGGCCTCCCTCTCCCTGTCCATCCATCCACATTTATATCCATAACTCTTTTATTTACGTACATAAGATAGTCCGCATAGCAGAGAAAATACGGGTAATATTCTACGGAAACGTAGAACATAGGATGTAGATTTCATTCAAATCTGTTCAGCCATTCAGCCGTGATTAATTAACAAACATATAAAAAGACTTTCACATTTATCATATAAGAAAGTTAGTATAAGATTGTCAAATAAATTAACATTAATAGTTAGACAGTACCTACTAAGCCATTGCACATAGTGACGTCATTGATTACTCTCAAAACGTTAACGACGCAAACTGTTAGTGTTGTACGATTAACTATTGTGATAATAGCACGTTATATTCACAAACACGTTCTACTAAGGCAATTAATAATCTTGATGTCGCATGTCGTGAAAATCCTAAACATAAAATAATATAGCGACGGAAAATTAACTGTTCTTATGAATTTAATTTTAATTTGCTCTAGAGTAAATTAATTTGAAATTAACGTCCGAATTTTATTTTATGGTGAGAAACTAGACATTCTCGATATGAATCAAAAATGTAGCTTTAGGTTTCGTGTTAATACTTAAAATATGATAAAGGTTTTTTTGTTAATGGTCACGGGCTGCAGACTGCAGACAGTCAAAAATGAAAATGCCGAGTCCTACATCCGCGACTACCACAACGACTAATCAGCTTAGGTAGAAATAACCTCCGAACAATAATAGGGACAATTACGGGCAACTAACGTAATAACGGGCGCCCTAAACAAACATCTTTTCAAAACAAATTCTCGAAACGGTGAGGTCGCTCCGCAAAGCCTGTGATGCTCTCAGGAAACTTCTGTTCTTCTGAGCTAGGCTGGCTAACTTAGCCAGGACACCTACGCACAACGGACCGAATGGGAGTCTAAGTGCGGAAAATGGTGTCCCTACTCTACTCTAACCAAAATCACTCTGCCTTGCCTTTTTCCAACTACGGTGCAATTTTTGCCGTCTTACAACGGCAGCCAACTTCATCTATCCAATGATATTTATGACCATTTGAATGATTAAAAAAAAAAAAATATTAAGTATCATGACACCCCGTACTTTCAGTCTGACCAGACGAAGCTGAGTATCTACCAATATGATTTCCACGGAGTGACTGCCTATCTGACCTCCACAACCTAGCGACTGGGTAACACAATTTGGGATCAGATTTTCTGTCTTCTGACTATCCGTAACAACTAGAAAGAAGAAAGAAAGAAAGAAAGAAAATCAATTTATTCTATATACTGTCAAATTTTGATACTGTCAAAGTTCTTCAAATGACAGCCGTGCCCTAAGGCTTAACGTGAGAAAAAATCAAAGAGAAAGAAAAAGCATGCCTTCATAAAGATTCTTCATACACTTCCGCTAAAAGTATTTGGCCATCCAGAAAAACGTTTTTGTAAAAAAAATAATGAATGCGACATGTTGTGTGCTTGTTTTTAATGACAGACTCACAAAACGTTGGCTTTACAAAATGCAAGTGGTCAAATACATTTCAGCGGTAGTATAGTGTGGTACATCTTGCTTAAATCCATGCGCAACTCTTCAGTAAACTGCACATGCACTCGTAGGTACATATGTATATAATTGTGTACGTGTCTATGTATGTAAGGAATATGAGCGACCTTCCACTTCATCTACAAGCTTCGCTGCGCTAAGCCTCTTATTGCCGCAACACTATTTGTCATTTAAGTGTAAACAAGATACTAGGTTTCTCAAGATATAGAACGGAATAGATTTATAGTGGGTACTCTAGAAGCTGTGAAGGCTGTGGTACTGGTTTATGACATATTCATACTTCCGTACTTAATAAACCTACCGACCGAGTTTTGGCCACGGAGGCCAACCTAAACGGAGAATAGCCAAGTACGTGAGTGGGGCACTCTCTGTTGCTTTACTCTCATAGTTCCATGTTCTGTTTGCAACTCTGACTGTCTGTCTGTTTGTAACCCCTTCCCTTCTTAACGGCTGACCGGATTTGAACCAATCAAACAGTTAGAACATGTCCTGGATATGGATAATGGATCATTTTCTTCCCGGGAAAATGTCTGCTTAGGATAGTTTTTGTTTTTCACGTGGGCGAAGCCACTGGCAGCAGATAGTAATTCAAAAAACAAAATACACAGAAAAAAAATTAATACTGAAAGCTTGATCAAAATAGCAATTTGAGTTATTAAACTCGATGTATCCCGGAGATATCAAAAACATTTTTAGAGCAATCGCTAAGAATGAATGCGGTAATGTAATAGGTAAATCATGCATCCAAATTAGGGTTTGCAGTATCGGAACTGAACTGGATTTTAGAATTCCCGGTATGTAAAAGGTCCTTATTTCAACAGTAAACTAGATTAATTGTATTTGTGCACATAAACACAAAGGCCCAGCGTTGTAAGAGGATCGTCCGTTGTTTGGTGTCAGAAGGCATTCAGCGAGCTCGTTTGAGCAACGATATACCATGAACCTAATCGAACGAGAAACTGCTGAATGCCTACAATTAGAAACAGGAATTTAACGATCATTTAAATCTCATAGAATTGCCGAAATGTTTAATTTCAGAGATGACTGTGTTATGTATAACCTAACCTAACGCAAGGACTGGTTCGAGTAGGCTCAGGAAAATCATTTTTGGAAGAATTTGGTGGAGACTTTTGCCCAGCAGTGGGTCAATGGAGGCTGAATACACACATACACACACTCGTCCAACTCCTTTCCATTGTTAGATACTCTTTGTTCCGTTCTAAATAAAAGTATAAGTAGATCTCATCTCAGGTATAAAGTTTTTATGAGGATTTCTACGAGTTTTCTGAACATATGTATATGTCACTGGAAAATTGCAGACTACGTAGTTTCAATAAACCTTTATTAGATTATAATTTCTCGATATGTTATGAAAAAATCGTTTTGTATACAATAAATTCCATTCAAAGTTTCCAATATATCCGTGTCTTATTAAGAAAAAATAGTTTACAATTTCACGCGATATTTGACAATCTTACGGCGTTTGCAATTTTCCAGTGACATATTATATAACTAATTCGAAGTCAAACCAACGGATTGAGAGTCATTCGAAGGGCAAGATAATATTGATGTTGGATTACTTTGCATTCCAATCAATAAAATAAAAAACCGGCCAAGTGCGAGTCGGACTCTTACACGAACGGTTCCGTACCATAAATCGAAAAAAAAAACACGTTTCTTGTTAGCTCTCAAACAAGAAACGTGTTTTTTTTTCGATCCGATGATGTAACCCTTTAATTGGTAATTTAATTTAATTTTTTATTCGTTTTTATAGCGGCAATAGAAATAGACACTCTGAAAATATCAACTGTCTACTTATAACGGTTCTTGAGATACAGTTTGATGACAGACAGACGGACCGATGGACAACGAAGGCTTAGTAATAGGATTCCATTGATTACCCTTTTGGCCGCATTGTATGTATTTAGTTTTAATTTTTTATTGAAATGGGGCTACAATTTTCACGTTTTCTTAAGTGGATGCTGTGTTTTATTTTTTGTTTTTTTTTTCATGTGTGCTATATGCTACTACTAACATAGTTTTGTAAGTTATATTTTGGTAAAACTAACACGCTATGGGCCTTCGACGCCTGAAAATAAACAATTTTATTTTATATTTATTTTATAAGTTTGGAATCACCGCTTTTTAATAAAGCTTAGTAAAAAAACTAAAGCATTCATTTCCAATACAAAATTGTGATGCAGTTTAAACAAGTAGTAATTGCTTTATTATTCACTGAACCGCTACAAGGCTAAACACACAGCGCCTAGCCTACTCAATTACTCATAAACAATACGAGCAATTCGTAGCTCATTGCATCGGTGCATTAGTAATGGGCACCGCATTAACTTACACAGCGCCTAACTACAGTTCAAATTGGTGTCAACCTCGGCAGTTAAACTCAGTTTAACTGAGTTAAGAACAAGTTCACTACTATAATTTAACGGAGTAGTTTTTTTATTATTTTTTTTATTTAATATGGGTTTGCTCTTGACTCTAGTCTAGGTCATAGATGAAAGAGACAACGATGGAGCAAGCTTACCCAGAAGAAGCCTGTTCACTCTAATTTTGAAGAGATTAGGGTTGCATGCGTTCGGAAACACAGACGCAGGCAGAGAGTTCCACTCCTTTGCTGTGCGCATTATAAAAGACGTTTGGAAACGTTTAGTGAGAATTGGTGGAATAGCAACACGGTAGAGATGGTAACTTGCAGTGCGTCTAGATGTCCGATGGTAGAAGGGGGCCGGTGGGATGAGTAGTAGTTTAGAGTAGTAGAACGCCGAACCATTGGCTTCTATTTATGTTCCAATTAAATATTGTTTGGTAGGTACGGTTCTTGCGCAATTATTTGTGATTTTAGTGTTCATACACACATCAGACACGTTATTGTGAAGTCACTAAACAGTTGCTTTAACTTTTCGGACGTAACTGACTGTTTGTGAATGACTGAGACGCGCTGTTTGTGACGTAATTGACGTATATTATCACCTTTTTTTGACGTATTGCCCCGAGGCGAGGCGATTACGTTACGTTTCCGATTAGTGTGCATTGCTTTAGGGAGTTTCATACAAAGAATACGGCACGGCTCGAGTTGGTACGGTGACGATACCTTTCCGAGTTGATACGTGTGCCTTAAAGCCTATGACTCCAACAAAACTTTTTTGACGTGACTGATTGGCAACTTGAAAGTAACGTGACTAATGTGTGTATGATCCTTTATTCGATGGATAACGATTTGTGAAGGCGAAGTATATGGCAGTGGCATTTCCCTTTTGACCGTTGATGCGTTAATGAATTCAATCGATTAATTTAGCAGGCTCTGTTTATCTGTTATGTTTAGTAACAATGGTAATTATAACTACCAATCGTTTTGACACGCTTAATTTGGAACTAGTCTAAACAGGCAATTTAGGCCACCAGAACAAAGATTATCGAATTCGCAGAATAACACAGGAAGCCTACGTATTCGTAAAATAAATGATTTCGAATGAAAAACGATTTCTCGAATGGAATGAACTAGTACACAATATTAATCATTTCTATGAAATTCACGCCTAACAAGAAAAAGTACCTAAATTTCCCCAACAGCCTTAATGGGCGAAAGTAAAATGTCACGTAACACCGATACTTTCACTTTTTCATTATTTTAATCTGATTTGTGACTTATGGTTCGGGACATCTAGAAAATTAACGGGTTTTAAAAAGAAATATCCACTTTTCTGTAATACCTATTCGTGTCGTAACTGTAATAGGTTCTCTTAGTGATACTTACGTAGGTGGAGAGAATGCCTCGGATTTTTCCATAGTAGGTTTAGTGCGAGGAATGTTGAATAATCAAGAAAAATAAAAGAACGAAAACTGAGTTGTGTCACGTTAATCGATAGTTGTTTCTATTATTTCGATTAGAAATGGCTCATAAAATTATTGTTGGTATCATAAGTCCTATTCCTATTATTTTCCACTTTTCCATAGCAACTTTCTTAAGTTGCCATGGAAAAGTGGAAAAACAATAAGTAAGAAAAGTCGCGGTCACAGTGAAAGATTGGCTCTTGCCAATCTTTCACTGAGACCTCGACTTTTGAAAATAGACATTTCTCAATCATTTTATTATGATCAGCAAGTCAGAAACTATTTATTTAGGCACAGAGTAACTTTCAATTGATCACTTTGGTAAATCGAGTTTCAACAGTAAGTCTGGATGTTCCCAAGGTTGTTCAATTTGTTCGAAAGAGTCACCGCGGCCCTGGAACGCAAAGGGCTTTAGAAGGAACACGGATAGGTTTTAGTCAGTAAGAGTCTGACACGCCCTTCCGCTCCACCCTGAGTGGAAGAATTGTTTGATTATTTCCTAACCTTAAAAAAAAGTCTGGATGTTCGAAAGCACGCTACCTAACTGTCCATAACGACAGCCATATGGGTATTTGTTTGACAGACTTTCTTTCCTAGAAATCTGTACGTAACTTCATACTAGATTCCGTATTCAGAATCGGTATCAATTCTGAAATTTTGTTCGCAACTCTGAATCTCTATTTTAAAACTCTTAACTCATAGTCAATCTACTTTCCAATATCACTACGAAGCGCTCCGTTTTTTGAGGGTTATTTTATTTAACTTCTTACTTGCAAAACAGTGTTTTTATCACGACCCATATTATATCAGGATATTGCAGGATTATTCCTAATAGTATATATTCCTTCAAATGTTTGATATATTTTTATAAAAGATTCTGCTCAACTAATTAAATAACCCTATGAATGTTGTTGTATTGTCTAAATGAAGGACATTGCCACTGTTTGATCGAATCTAAATTTCATTTTGATTTCTCATTGCCGCAAGGTTGCCTGCTTGTCGGTCTTCTACAGATTGTACTTCGGGGAGAGTGTCCAGGAACTCCACGACCTCATTCCACCAGTCCCCTTCTACCATCGGGCATCTAGATGCACTACAAGTTACCATCCCTACCTTGTTGCTATTCCATCAATTCGCACTAAACGTTTCCAAACGTCTTTTATAATGCGCACAGCAATAGAGTGGAACTCTCTGCCTGCGTCTGTGTTTCCGAAAGCATACAACCCTAATCTCTTCAAAATTAAAGTGAATAGGCTTCTTCTGGGTAAGCTTGCTCCATCGTTGTCTCTTTCATCTATGACCTAGACTAGAGTCAAGAGCAAACCCATATTAAAAAAAAAAAAAAAAAAAAAAATCTGATTCGAGTTTGACGGTGAGATTTTGCAGAAAAGCATAGCCGTACCTATTTAAAATAATGTGCAAGTGTAACAGTGTGTCTCTATAGTTTCGTAATCCACACAGAATGACAGTGGCGTGATGTAGTTTGTTTGTGTGTAATTAAAATAATTGAGTGAGTCATGTGGTCGGCTAAAAATACGGAACCCAATCTTACTCGAGGGCGTCATTAGTGCCTGAAGGTTAATGTCGAAAGGAGAAAATAATAAAGCCCTTGTGTGTTAATGAAAATATACTGCGATCGTCATTTCGTCTGCTAAACGTAATTCTTGTTTTGCTGTAAGTAGAGTTAGTTTTGAATACAATATTTGTTCTTACAAAATACGACCATGAATATAACAAGATTTAGTTGATACTAGAGGCGTGGTCGCGAGTATTTCTCATTGATAAAAATTACTACATTCTATTCCAACATTCTTTGTTATGTTTATATATTGCAGATGCCTGCACTGCGTGTACGTGTTGGTACTTACTGTAAGTGCAGAGAGTAATTAAACCTAATAAATAAATAAAAGTCGCGGATGCAGAAAGATTGACGCATTCGAGACTGATGTGGTGTTCACGGAGATTACTACGAGTACCATAGACTGCTATGACTACGAACAAGCCCAAACTGGTGGAATTCAACATCACCAAATGACTATTTTCGGACTTATTATGCTATTACGGATTATTAAACTATTTCGGACTTATTTTACATCGTTCTCACATATATGTATGTATAATTTCAACAGGAATGATGTAACCATAACTTTGTAAAAAATATTATTTTTAAAAAGAGTGTCCGTGGAGTTTCTTGCACGTTGTTCTCCATAGAGATCAAAGCTTTGGAACGACGAGCTTCATCTTTTTGACCGACCGACCTTGACAATTCAAAAGTACCTGTAAATGGTCTAATTGAAATAAATGCTTTGAGTCTTTGAGTCTATTATCCAAGTATAGTCTGGAAAGGCTCATAATACTGGCCGGATCGAAGGAAAACGATGAAGGCAAACCACTGGCAAGATGGACAGCTGCAATTCACGAGGCTATTGGAGCTAGCATGTACTGTAAGTACACAATACATAAGACCGCAAGACTTGGATATGCATTGTATGTAGTCGCGATCCTCAGCAATGAGAGAACGACGAAAAAGAAGAATACAAACATGCTATAAAGCCTTATTTCTTAAGTGATGAATTTTCACGATACAGACCGCGGTACTGATGCCAGCTAGTGGCGCAGTCACACCGCGGCCCAATAATGATTGTGATGAGGTAGATGATATGGTTGTCACGGTAAGTAGCCAGTGCAACGATCGATTAAGGAGCAGATCAAGAAGAAGGTGGAGAGATGAACTTGACTCATTCCCGAAGAACTGTCCGCAATGGCTGAGACAGCTGGAAAGGGAGAGGGAGGCCATTGCCCAACAGCAGGACATACCTACCGGGCTAGATTAGATTAGATGAATTTTCAAAACCCTTCCTGAGTATCCCGAGTACCTAAATCAGAAAAAAAAATTAAGACCTAGTTTATCGACTGTGCCTCGTTTGTCATATTATAAGAAGAGGAAATATAAGACTTTCTTAACCTTTGAGTAGCTAAGGCTAAATTATTTGTTTGATAACTGATGTTAAGCTTATTTTAAATGTATAATTCAGCAATTAATCACATTACTTTTAAGGTATTTTCCAAGCTTATAACAATGAGAGCACATTCCTCACGAAATTCCCAATTCATCAAAAACAGGATTGCAAAGTAGATTGATCTGTAACTAATCATTCATCCGCAAATGAGATCACATCCCAGTATTTTTAACGAAACCCGAAGTCTAGTCAGTTCAATCATGATCTGAATATAAAACCAACAATTTATGCTACTATGTAACTTCCTAACGCTTAAATAAAACATGGGGCTACTTTTTACTCGACTGCGAAGGCCCAAAAGAAGGGTAATGTTTTAGATCATTCGATTCTTAGCGCAGCTGTGTCTCAGTTTTTATGAGTACTTCACACAATATTTTTACATATTTTTGGGGTGCGAATAAAAAATAACGGATGGCAACATATGATTTTTAGTGGTTCTGTATGTGCGAAAAATTATGCGACATTCATTTGTTTCACTCGTAGTTGGAACACCAACGGGATTATGGGCTCATCATCATTAATTTAATTCTGATGCATCACTGCTCGTTTTTTTTTTTATCAGTCACCAAAGAGTGATGATGTAAGTAGAAATTAGCAAAATTGTAATATGACACTGATTACTGAATTTTTACGAATTGGTAATGTGGTGAATTCGAGGTCGGGTATGATATCAGTAGAGCAGACTATGAATATTTTATTTAAGACATTATGTTAAGTAACTCAATAAAATACGTAATAAGTAGGTATATTTCATCACTCGTGTGTCTTATTCAATAATATTGAAAAGGATATAAATCTTCTAAAAACGTATTAAACATTTATGGACGAAGAATAAACACCATAAAGTGTGATAAAATATTTCCTCCCTCAAGAATGTAGTGTTTTCCTTCCGTTCAGAGGTCACATACGGCTGTGGAGAGTTGACCTCTATTTTTATAAAAACCCGTATGATTTATGTACTATAAATCTGATGAGTAAAATCTTCATGGATTAAAAATAATAAGTAAATAGTTTTCTCAATTTAAAACAAAACAAAAGTACTTTGAAAACTCTAAAATTCGTACTTGCCTTAAGCACGTGTGATAAATAATTCCATGGAACAGTTAACACTTAATGGAGTTGCGGAGAGTAATCAATCGTAAATGTTCTGTGTGAAGTTGTGTCGACTTCGGAGTCGCGAGACAGCGGCGCGGCGACGGCCGACTTCCACGGACCGCACGCGCTGACTGACGCTACGAGTTGCTACGAGTGGCTACGAGTGGCTACGCGCTACGGGCTACGGGCTACGAGATCTGTGTAGGTGCCATAGGATATCGTTTGATGGGATAGTTCGGTGTTTGTTTTAAGGGTTCAAGTTTATCAAATATGTATATTAAATAAGCAAAAAAATATATTTTGGGAAAGAAAAATCTCTGGCTGATTTTTTGGTTGCAAAAATTCTGTCACTCATGGAAAGCTATTCTATTGAGTGTAATTTTAAAGACTATTTTTCAAACTAGAAAAAATGCATGGGTCCTACGAGATGGACCTCGGGTGCGAAGCCATAGGAAAATGCTAGTGTTCAGTATTTTGTAAATGCAATAATAAATAACAAATCTTTAGTTATTTCATTAAAAATCACATTAACAGCGCATTCTATTAAGATAAGTCTTAAAAAATTGGCTTCAGAAAACCACGTTGTAATAACGAAATAATTAAACCCATTAAATAGAAGCCACACAGTTTTTCATTAGCACTATTACAATCACATAGACACAGCAAGTTGTTTCTATTTAAACATTAAGAGGCAACTCTTTAGTTTTATACGACGAACTGTGCCAAGTGAATGGAGCTGACTTTATAGTTTTACAAACAGTGAGAAAGGTAAATCAATATTTTTCTTTCTTACACCTACCGTCTGAGAAGCTAGTCACGATACGATACAGTGGTTGAAATGTAGTTGAAGTTATGAAAATAATGTAAAAAATAAAATCGTAGAATATTAGAGAAACATACACTAAAGCCCGATTGACAGATTTGAATATAAAATAATTATGTCAAAAAACTATATTCAGTTAAAAAAAATAAAATTAAATAAAATCTCCTAATCATTAAAATATTGCACACTTGCTTCTCAAATTTACTTGGAACATTGACAGAATAGTCGTCATCGGCTTTGATTGCCACATATTAAAAATAGAATAGAATAGTTAAAAAATTTGTGACTTTTAAAACATCAGCCCTTAAACAAATACAATTTATCTTCTTTTAAAGAAGGTTAATTGCTTGTTTTTTTGTAACTAGAACGTAATCTCTGAAAATGCTCATCCAATCACAATAATTATATATTATTGTGTCGTTTTCCCGAATAAAATAACGATTCCTGTGGCATGTGTGTGTCCAATGGAGCGAAGCCACGGGGAAAAGGCTAGTGGTTGATAAAACTGTATTACATTCCGGCCATCAAATACGGAACTTGGGAGTTATTAATCATACACATTAAATTATTGACATCATTGTTAGTTAAAAGCGCCCAATATTTGTCACCCAGTGTTCGATATCCACGCGTATTCAATTACTTTTTCATTAATATTGTATCGACCGTAAAAATCTGACATGTCTACTGGCTGTCAGCGCTACCACTGAGCATGACGTCCCGGGTTTGATTCTTGGGTCGAGCGAAGTGTTATGAAGTGTTAAGAAATTTCTGTGTAGAATTTTTCAGCAGCAGC
>NDFZ01005479.1:707404-806325 GCA_002192655.3 Mamestra configurata | reverse complement strand
AACCCAACTGTCGATAAATTGGTGTAACTTCGGTAGGTACTTCTGCCTAACCCTTCGTGGAATACAGGTATGGTGTTATGTCAAGTTTAGAAGGCCAGTAAAACGATAGACGGTACTTACGCAATGTTGAAATTAAGTTACCCCTATTGTGTGTATTTTGTGGTCGACGGTATAATAAGTGAGTACGCCGAGTTCTGGGAAATTCTTTATTACTCTTCATCTCAGTCCATCCTGCGACCGTGTTATGTTTTAGTTGAGTTAGATTAAAGAAACTGGGAGCATTGACTGTTGGGTTTTTCATTACATTATTCACTTTCGAATGTAACACTAGGAATAGGGATGTTGCCTGGGTTATCGAAAAATATTGGATACGTAACTTTTATTTTATCAAATTATTAAAAAAATACGAAGATAAAACGCAGACTTTTCAGTAAAAGAGTACTGGTAAGTGACGTCACACGAGTTTTCAATGCACTGTATCGTCTTCATTTTTTGTTTACATGACAAAAGAAAAAATTCGTGGCCAATATTTTTTGGAAATCTATCTGACGGACTAGTTCGTTTCTTTTAAGTCAAATACCCTATTGTATATCTTAACAACACCGTATGACACCTCAACGGCATCATTCAGGTGTCACTTGGCGTTGTGAAAAGTTTATGATGGCATACATTCAGGCGTCTGAATGGTTGCCTAAATAAAAGCGAGCTATTGGATTTTAAACTTTCAGTGCTAGGCTTACGTATTTTTTTAAGCACTGCAATTTCTAATTCTTCTGGTTGTCGTTACTGTTGATATAGCTCTATAATCAACAGCAGCGACAACCAGAAACACGACAAGGCCCGATAATAAACGATTCAAATTTCACGAAATATTTGAAAAAGAACAGCGGAACGTAGAAAATAAAACGTGTTTTGGTCTAGATAATACCTATCTACTTACTAAATACCCTTAACTCGACTTGTGCAAATATCCAGCAGTATAGTGATACAAACCAATGATAATAATTTTAATTAACAGTTATTATAAAGAAAGAAGATCAACTTTATTGTTATATTTTGGACCCTGGCCCATTTTCTACCAGAATATGGGAAAAGAAAATAAAGATAATGCGAGAACTAACTCGGTTTTCAATTAAACTAAATCCGTGTGTCAGAGGGAATGTAGTTACACAATGAATTATGACCACACAACGTGTATCCTGTTAAAAACTGGCGAGTCGTGTAGCCGGCGAAACGATGACAAATGATTCATGCTGATGACTAAGACAGTACGCACACTACCAACACCAACACAGGTTTTTCAATACCTTTCGTTGAAACTGAGGTATTTCTTACAAAGTCTCATTCATGACTCAAGCAATATTACTTAAAACTATGTGGGTACTTTCGACCAATCAAATGACTAGGTACTAACGATTTTTAAATAATGCTTTCGATATTATGGCAGATCTTGTAGATCTTCTAACCTGATTCTGTACACAGCCTTAGTTGATTAGAATATCGAACGTCAGTATAAAAATACGGAACCTTTCTACGATCATTTTTGAGCAACAAACACATCAATCAACCAATAATAAAAATCAATTTCGTGAATAAATAACATTAAAATTTTGTATGGCACTTATTAGGGTTCCGTACGTACCCAGAGGGTAACCGTACGGCCCAACGGAACCCTATTACTAAGCCTCCGCTGTCCGTCCGTCCGTACGTTTGTGTGTCAGCGTATTTTTATCTCATGAACCGTAATACGTGTGCAGTTGTGTGCACTAAGTGTGTAATTTAATTATCAATACAACAACCAATAATAAAAATAAAGTTGAAGGCTACGGAATTATTAATGATACGGAATTCTTCGTGTGCGATTCCGACTCGCACTTCGCACTCGCACACACAAGATGAGTCTAGCTCGCAACGATGACTGTTGCATGAGATTTATTTATTTTATTTTATTGGTTCACCAACAATTATTCATACTGGTTTTATGTTAAAAATATCATGCAATAAATTATTATTATACATCAGTGCAACAATCACTTATAGGTAAACACCGCATGCATAAGGAAGTTGTACAAAATAATTTAAATTAAACTACTAATTTAGTACATAAAAATGTGTAAATACACTGAAAAAGCTTTAAATTAAACGCAGAGGGTATAACAATCATGTTAATGAGGCATAAATATATTATTGGCTGGATGACACTGTTTGATTCCGACACATTCACATTCACCCTTGGCCTAATTGCAATTTTGATTAGCGAATCGGTATTCGGTATACAATACACATGAGATATCTGCAAACCTGCATTGGATCTGAAATGTTAGGCTGAGTTTGAGAACTGATGTTACATAATATATGACAGCAGTTCCTTTACCAAGAAATTAAGTTGTTTAGGTAAGTTGTGGAATCAGGCTACTTAGCAAACGGGATGGTCGATATGAGGAATGTGGAATCGCCTGTCATTGTAGTGTGATTGTCGTTAACGCCAACGGTCTAATGACCAAAAGCTTCGACCATCATTTGTCGAAACTGTCTGCGTGATTGGATCAGGGGCCTGATACAAAGGCCAAATCTCAATGCGGCTCGCATTGTGAGGAAGTGCCACTCTGCTGCCGACTCCGGTGGACTATTACTTGTTATTTAAATCAAATTGCACAGCAAAAATAGCTTTTAAAAATTTGTTATTATGATTTTAAATCCTATTTAATCCTCCTTCTTAAATATTTACTATAGAGGAAACCAATAAATATTTAACAATAAGTAAAATCCACAAAAACCATAAATCGAAATCTGTTGTATTTTTTTCACGTCTGCTAGTAATGCAATGTACTATGGTGTAACTTTCTTTTAAGAAACAAGCCCAGGACAAAATCCCATGGTGTTCCCATAGGCAGGAATTCTCGAGAATATTACTGTTGTAACAGTCTCTCTCCAAAGCTCGGTATGTCATATTGACTCCTGGCACTGTACTAAACAGGCAACATGCCATTCAATATTCAATAAAATCCTTCAAACGCTATGAAGCGTGAAAGCGTTTTAAGTCAAATCCTATTTGGTTGGCATATAAACGGAAGTTGATTGTCGCTTGCTCTTGTAGCAAACGCTCGTCACGAGCAAAAAGTTGTCAGTTTTATTTCGGTTTCTGAAAGGGTGTTCAATTTAATCTCTTGCCAAGTGATTTCGTCGGGTGTTGCGCCTATAGCCTATAACAACAGATCATTCGAGACAGCAAGCTATTAATCACAGATTTGATCAGCCTCTTAAAAAATAGGGCTTTTAACAAGTTTTTGGGAAATTCATTCAATTGCTGGATTTCATATGTTACAAAAACATTTACTATTATAAAATTTATGTCAATTAATACATAGTTTAGTATATCTTCGATATATTATTTTTTCCACCGCTTTATGCACTCTTTATCTATTTTATTTTGTGATCAGCTCTGCTACTGAAAGGCAAAAAGCTGTTTGGCTCGTTTAAGTTTGTATAATTTGATAAAACAAAGAGGACAGCTGTTTTTTTTTTCAAATGTCAGCGTTATTATTATAGCATAAGCTTCTTATAATCATGACTAACTCCATATCCTAAAAGATTCCCAATAAATCAAAAGTCACCATGTACAGATGTATCCTAAGCAATAGTAAAAAACGTTAATTAACTCTGTATCACGCAGACAAGAATAGAACAGTAAAAGCTAGGTTGTGTACAAATATGTGCAGGCACTTGGTAACTGGGGCATACGTATCGTGAACTACAGTGTTGAGCATTGACCCACTGCAGCTGAAAGGTCATGAGTCACCAAACATGCTCGTCGCAGACGTATAAACTGGATGTGTTCGGTAGTTTGTGCTCCTTTGGGATGAGCAGTTGTGGGCAGAATGTTCCTGCTTTGTTGCAATTGTCTCGAATATATCGAGCAGGTTTAAGTTATAACTTAATTCCATTAGACCTACTACCGAAGTGTCTTGTTTACACAGGATCTTCTCGTAACTGATGTTAGATAGTATCGATTTGTAAACAAGTCGGTTGTTAAATAAATCAATAAAAATTTACTTTTGTATTTTTTTACAATTATTAGAAGTTGCTTAGCAATCCACTTAGTCTTAGTTTCACCTGCGACTTTGCATTTATGGTAAACTGATTTTCAAAAAGCGAGTAGGTTCTTCAGGCAAATTTGAGCTGCTCGTTTAAAGATATTTCCATCATTTTGTTAGTATCGCACGGTTGGTATTTCGCACTTTCAACGTTAGTGTAATATCTAACGACCAATGTCATTAAAGTGAGTCATTACGTATCTAAAGCATCTTAAGTGTCAAATACATTTTCAAGATAATTTGCGGTAAAGTTAACCAAGTCTAACTTGACCTATTAAATTCTTCAGCTAAAGTTATAATTTCTTTGTTAAAGCTTTTAACGACATCCTGACGAATAACTTTAGTTATCTACTCAGTTATTTTAGATTTCTCAACAAACTTTGCACTTTCATGAGCTTTTTGCATAACCGAAACTTGAAAACGCGGTCTTTGTGTGTTTATGTCAATGTCAAAACGTCCAGCGATATTGTGAATGGCTTCCGTAAATCTGTGCGCCATTTTGTTGACGACGACAAATATTTGACGGTAGATTTTCCTCACTCATATTCCGCGCATCAAAATCATCCGATTCATAAAAATGGTAAATGCGTTTCGCGTGAACGAGTCGCGGGTTCTGAATGGAATGGAGTGAGCGATGTGAAGCTCGCGTGACACACATGAACGGAGCGAGGGATGAACTAAGAGACGAGTGATTCGCACTCACGCGTCACTGGCGACGTTATTGCACAGCCCGAGTGCCTTTTTGTTCATATCTCTCTGGTGCCTTTGACATTTGACTGTTTAAAAGATTTATTTTTTATTTCTGTGCAACATGAAGGAAGTCGACTTCCATATCAAGTGTTTTGTTAATATTCTTGTGACTAACAGGAAAATTTATCAGGTTTCCAGTTCGCCCAAGATGACACGTTATTTTCTTTAATTGCAAAATTTTCTTTTAGCTACAGTAGCTATGCATACAGGAAAGAAAGCTGTGTCTTATCAACGTGGCTGGCGCTTAACCATCTTAATCCCTACGAGCATTTTTCTAAACTTTATCATCGTACATAAGCTTAGTTTTAATACTGATAAACAGATTAGAGATAGAATTTATATTTAATCTGAAACAGAATTAATATAAAACCTTTTTTTTGTCTTTTTTTTTTAAAACATTGCCCCACACTATATTTTAATTTTACAATCATATTTTCATTTATTATTTAATCATTTGTATGCCCAAGTGGCTGATCATGGAATGAACATTATTAAGTATAATTATGTAATGAACACCTGTACGTAACCCGTTTATCACAAATAAACGATTTGATTGATTGGTTGATTGAGATTCTAAAAATCAAATACTTCTTAATCAAAGATTTCTTTAGAAACAGCGAATCAGCATTTAAACCAAGCAAATGGTTAGAATGTATATTTATGAGTTAGCCTGTTTAGTCTTTAAAACAACAAAAATAACCAGCTGCATAAACATTTTACAGGCGAAAACTAAATAAATAACCCGTTAAAGCTTACATTGCGTAGAATATTTTCATATTTAATTTATTCGGTATAGTCCGCTGATATAAAACAATAAAACCGCCCATCCATTGACTGCGAATATTTGCCGCAAACAAAGAAATGCCATGTTTTGTTTTTCAGGATTTATAATCACCGTGTAGCGATGAATATAGCCATAAAAGAAAATAAGGATGAACTGTGGAAGGCTGTTTCAGCATTTAATGTGTTTGTTGTCTGAAATTGTATTTTTGGCTGAAAAGCATTTGTTGGTACTGTTTGACTTACTTACTGGATTATTAGCTTTCGACTAAGCAATAATCGGATTTTAGCATTCAATTTTGGAACGCATAACCACCGCAATATTTAATTTTTAGAGTTCCGTACCTCAAAATGAAAAAAACGGAACCTTTATAAGATCACACGGAAAGCGTGGAGGGATCACGTTTAGATTAATATCAGATACATAAGCTTATAGCTAGCGTTATAGCCGCTGAACTGATTTAGATGAACTTTGGTATAGAGATAGTTTGAGTACTGGAAAAGGACAGAGGAAATTTTTATCCCAGAAACCAGCCTTTAAGAGGGTGAAAAGGGACAGTTTGTATGAGAGTCCGTCATTATTGAAGATTAAACCATGAACCTTTGTATTTAGGCACTTGATAAAAAATAATTAAACATATGTTTAAGCGTTTTTGAAAAATAAAAATGGCTGCCCAAAATAACTATTCCACGCGGACAAAGTCCCGGGCAAAAGCTAGTTAAAATATGATTGTTTAATAGTTTATGCATCTTTTTGCGACCGTTTTGATAATCGCAAGTAAAGCAAAACCTAAAGGGTTCCCGTTGATCTAGAATCATGAAATTTTAAGTATAAATATAAAGTAAAATATAAAGTACTTTTTCACATAAAAAACACTTTTTGCGATTACAAACTTATATTTCCTGTTGAAGAATTGACCGCAACGCATAAATGGAAGAAATATTTTTCAACTGAAAAGTTAAGTTTGTCCTTCAATCATACCAACTTATCTTTTTGTCAGAGTAATGAGAGTGCTTTCATAGTTACTAGAATATTTCACTTAAGTAGGTAATGTAGCTAAACTAATAAAAATGGAGACTTGATTCCCATAATAATAAATGTACCTCTACATAGTACGCGTTTGTACGGAACCCTCGGTGCGCGAGTCAAATTCGCACCTGTCCGGTTGACGGAATTAGGTGGCTTAAAAAGTTTAAAGAATTAAAGAGAATGGGAGTGAAAGAGAGAGAAGAACTCCTGGCCAAATAACAACTGCCGCATGGGTCGATAAGTTGTTGGTTCCAGCTGTCATTGATACATCTTTGACAGTCGTTACGGGTAGTCCGAAGCCCGAAGACCTGACACCAGTCTTGCCAAGAGGTACTTTGTTACCCAGTTGGAGGACAGATACTATGTATCTAACCTCCAACCAGTATCTAAAGTGGTTCATATACCTATATTATATCTTTGTTATTTTCTTAAAAGATATCTAGAACAACATAAATGGCCAAATTATTTATGAATAATGTTATAATATATGCAAATAACAAAAGTTTTAAAATGCTGATGCTAACAAGTAAAACCTAATCTAGCCTTCTCAGGCTTTAGTTATCCAATCAAAATGCAAATTTGCCTTCTACAACTGACTGACGTTCTATGAAATAATACTTTCTAAATTGCAAATTGCAACCCCTTATTTAATATTAAAATGGTCTTCCATTTTGAGCCTTCATGAGATTCAGAAAATCAAATTATGTTCCCTTTTAATGTTTGGAATAGATTCGGATTTTTAATTTTATTTGCGTGTTTGGTTGGCTTTTAGTGGATATTTAATTGAATGATGTCAATTATTTTATTGAATTGATTTTATAACTCTAAGCACATACTTACCTATGTAGGTAAATGCTTGTAAAAATAACGCATGCGTTGTATATGTATACAACGTATGCGTTATTTTTACAAACATTTTCTTCTCTAATAGAAATTCAAAATAAAGAGTCACAATCGCGGTCTATAGAGAAACCGATTTCAAACAAAAGGACCTACCTATTTAAATCTTACCATATGCTTTAGTGATGTAACGAATGTTGCATTTTTCACATTCGCAACGCGAATATTTATCTCAAATATCCAAAGTTATTATTACTTGGATTTCTTCTAAATAAACCTTTCAAATTTAGTAAAGTGTCCCTAACATATATTCCTGCCTATAAAGTATTTAATAACAAATCGTGTAGTAGTACCCGTACACATGTCGGGTGTCAGTTATTAGCGCCGTCGTTCGATTCAGTTTTTCTATATTTTCCAGACAAAAAATAATATAGATAGTATAAGTAATCTACGAATAGTACCATAGCTTTACCTTCTTTTGAATATATCTTATTACAATTACGTTTCTAAACTTGTAACATTTATGATTGAGTAGGTCTATTACTAAAAAAAAAAAAATAGATAAGCTTCGTAAATTATTTAAAAAGAGAAATACAATAACGAAAAAACCCGGTCATTATTTATATTTTCCTATCATAAATTAAATAAGCACATTTTATTTTTCATGTTACAACTTTTTGCTTATCTCTAGAGCATAGGGCGCGCAGTAACAATTATTCAAAATTATCTCTTAGCTGTTTGGTCTTATCCGTGCAGTCAACTAATGGACGTGACGGACCTCGGAGGGCGATTACAAGCAGACACACCACTTACTAACTTCTTACATCAGAGATAAACGTTCAGAAATACAACTTCATCCAATAACAGAAGCGGACAGCATACCGGGTGGATAAATGCACCCTGTACCAATAGACATCGAGGATGACATAATATAGCTCACTCTGAATATTTTAGTTTATTATAATTACTATGGGATCAAACCCGAAATATGAATATAAAAACAAGCTGTTACACACACAACAGCGGATTTTATTTCAAATTTCAATGTTGATCCCATTGTTAAAGTTAGATCATAGGTATTCAATAATTCACAAGTACTTCCACGCTATAAAAATTCAACCTGCATACTGCAACAGAGAGATAAAAGGATGAGAGAAAGATTTCATGGACATTTCAAAGTTGAATTGCTTAAAACCTTGTTTGTGACCCACGGCTTCCAATCGATTTATAGATATTCGGTCTAAGATGTTTCTGATGCATAGTCGGCAAATCTGAGCTTTTCATTTCACACAGATCATTTTATATCATCTCCCCAGAATCGGCAGTGGTACTACCATGTTGACTTTCTTTTGTGTAGAGAAATGGAAGTTATTTTGTGTAGTTGGGGCTAGCTTTCAGCGGTGGTCCACTGTCTTAGCAAATGCCTCATTCTTAGCTTCCTAGACAACGTGACTTGGTATTTAGGTGTAACTGGTCAACAGTTACCAACCACAGTTTTCTTTTGGTTCGACTTTTAAAGTAAAACGGAATTATTATATACCTTCATTAGAACACGTTCGTCTATCATAGAAGTTTTTGGCGTTCAACCTTCTTCCTGTACGCTGTTATTGTTAAACAGCTAAACACTTTGGCGCATCATTGTTTATATTGTAACCCCGCAAAGCCACGCTATTGACATAAGGAACAAAGTATACCTGCCATTGTAATTTAGATAATTTATGTAAACAAAAGCATGTCAAGAAAAATGACTCCTAACTGACGCGGCCATTAGTAGGTTTGACAAAACAATGCACAGTAATGCAAAACATTTTGTCAGCACAAGGTTATTGAATGTTATACGACTATGGTAAGCAAAACGTAACTTTCGTTTTCATGAGTTTTTTCAAAAACGTTTAGCTTTGCATGATCATGTTACTTTGGCAATCACTTTTCATGACATTTGTTTGTTTATACAAGCATCTGAAATACCATAGTGAATACTTCCACTACCTACCATAGGTTCTGAAAGTCTGGTCGCAATTGCTGTAATTTTTCTACCACAATGAAACTCATAATGTAAGTTTTAGAACTCGAGTCAGCTGCTACTGAGGGGAGTAGGACCATCGTAATGGCTTCACTTTATAGGGCTGTGACTAGTGTAACAATGTTTTTTTAACTGGCCAGTTTGATCGCTAGTAAAAAGAAAATGTTGATTGGCTCATACCGCGGTTGGCTAGGTCTTTTCTTAATAAAGTTGTTTTTAACAGAAAACTAAAAAAAAGGAAATCCTAAACTTGATAAAATATTTTTAAACAGAAAAATAATAATTTACTTTCGTTTTACGTAACAATTTAAGGTAGCATGAAAGTTTTTCTTACAAAATAATAATTATATTACAACCTTGCTGGCTTCGTTTAAAATATTGACGCAAAAAAAGCAACGTCGGCGTCGGATTTTAAAATGTAATTAAAAGCATCACGTTAATATACATTTTAAATTATGCACTTCCGCAAATTAATCACGCCCTATCAGCAAGCGTGTTCCATAAAATATAAAGAACAGCTATAAAATTAAAAATATGAATGTCGTTGTACATTATTTTTTATTTAGAACCGCAGATATTTATGACACCTAACATTTGTTGTTCATTTGCAAACTACGCAAAGTTTCAATATATTTTAAAACAACTCAAGGTTTCATTAAAATAATTCTACAGCTGGAGTTTTCATCCGTATCGCTCAATTAAACCATCATAATTAAATAATAACAAAATAAAACTTCAATCAAAATAAAACAAAAACGAATAATTTAATAAATATACGCAAACGCAATTGGAGCAGGAAAAAACGTGACGGCTCGACTGTAATAAAATCACGTTTAATATTTTCACTGCGAACGTACAATTGTACATAGTACTGTCGGCAACAGTGGTGTGTGGGCCGTTATTGACAATCGTACGACAATTCCGTACAAACACGAACCAATAAACGGATACCCTTAAAACACTTGAGTACTGAAGTGAACATAACGTTTAAAAATAGTACAACGCTTTCATGAAAATTTCTCCGTACGTTTTCAACGTAATTTGCTGATCTTCCATCTTCACAAATTGTTTAAGTGCCTTTAGGATCCATTAGGAAACAAATACTATAATGTTCTTTTGAAGAGTTTTAATGGTTTAGGTAAACAAATAATGGAGGTTTGAAATTATATTTATTTGAGGAAAAATTATTAGAATAAAACAATTTAGTGAACGCGTTAAACCCATTTAAGTATAGCAGTGCTTTACTGCTTAATTTAGAACTACGTTTCGAATATATCTTAACCTTCTTCTTCTTCAATAAAGTCATGCGGTTTTCCTTACTAAACTACTCAGACTTTTGTTTCTATAATATGTAGAAGGCGAATATGACTTGCATTTATAAATATGACTGATATATTATTTAAAGGAAACGTTAGCAATAGGTAACCACCACATGTTTATCAAAAAAACTTTGACTTAATGTGGTCACTGTTTCGCTGTTTAAAAGTCCGTTTTTAACCGACTTCAAAAAAAGGAGGAGGTTCTTGATTCGGTTGTATTTTTTTATGTTTGTTACCTCATTAATCCGTCATTTATGAACCGATTTGAAAAAATATTTTTTCATGTGAAAGAATATACGTATCCGTATTTCATAATAATCGGTTTAGTAGTTTGGTTTTTAAATCAAAATAGCTTGAGGAAATAGAAAATATATCATCCAACTAAGTAAACGAAATTGCGAGTGTTGCTTTCCTGTGACTTTCCAGTGGTGTTGTTATGTGTGGGGTACCACTAAAAAGTGAAAAATAAAAAACTTTTTACATAAAAACACAAACGACTTCCAAAAAGGACTACCAGAAAGGACATAGTGGATGGTGTTGACTCCTTACTTAATTTAAACATAGGAAAGCTAATGTTGTGTGCTTTTCCATACTCTGATACTTTTTCAGATGAACAAAATAATAATATTTTAAAGCTGAATAATGTTATTCACTTGTTGANGAATTATAAATTCAAATCTAGATAAGTATTCTTCAATGGTTTTGCTGTTAGGAAATAGTACTGGTATTACCAGAAAGGACATAGTGGATGGTGTTGACTCCTTACTTAATTTAAACATAGGAAAGCTGATGTTGTGTGCTTTTCCTTACTCTGATACTTTTTCAGATGAACAAAATTATAATATTTTAAAGCTGAATAATGTTATTCACTTGTTGACATGTCGTCATAGTGACAAATTATTGTATTTTGACACTAATAAGTTTGTTAGTGGTTTTAAGTTAACTCAGGGAGCTTTATCCCTGTCTGGTAGATGTAGACATATGATTGCTATGTTGATAGCATATAATATTAATGAGCTAATTAATGATAGCTAATATAACAAATATTAGGATAAGTGACGAGTCTGTGTTGTCTAGTTGTACTAACAACATAGTGACTAATTATTATGATTCCTTGTGTACGAAGGAGGACCCACTTGTAATACCAACATTCTTGGAGGCCTCAACCAATCAGATAGAGTATTCTCTTCCTGATGGAACCCATACAGACATTTTAGACTCCTCAATTGTAGCTGTGGGGATCACTCCGGATAATTCTTTAAACTGAACTGCAAGACAACAGAAGTTACCCCTTCAAATAACCAATTATTATTAGTGAATAATAACAAGGTATCTTCTGGCAATTTAGTTCATTGTAAAGATCCCAAGGGAGGGCAATACACTTTAAAATTATTTAATCAAAACATTCAAGGTTGCTCTTCCAAATTACTGGAGATAGAAATGTTTTTAGAAAAAACCAAGTTTGATGTAGTTTGCCTAACAGAACATTGGTTAAAAGACCACCAAGTGAGTTCCATTAATTATGAAAATTATTGTGTAGGTAGTCATTTTAGCCGACAACGCATGATTCATGGTGGGTCATTAATTTTAATTAAAACTTCGATTAAATCAAAGGAAAGAAGGGATATTGTTAAACTGTCGGTTGAGCACACCATTGAATTGTCCTGTGTTGAGCTTGATAAGCATGTTGTGGTATGCGTCTATAGACCTCCGAGTTACCAGAATCTACCTGTGTTTGATACTGTAATGGAAGAAGTGTTAAAAAAAGTAAGTACTAGTAGTAAATCAATAATTATTTGTGGCGACTTTAATATTAACTTATTAGAAACAAACTCGAATACTATCAGGTTGTTGAGTCTTTTTAATTCATTTAATTTGTCAAATGTTTTTATTGAACCAACCCGTGTGACAGCTTCTACTTCAACTTGTATTGACAATATATTTTGTAATTGTGATTACTTACATAAAGAAATTGTAAATAAGTTACCATCTGATCACAGCGGACAAACAATAACGTTTTGCACTTACATACCTTTACAAAAAATTCTAATAAAATTTAGACCAATTACAGATAAAAATTTGGAGAAACTTAAAAATACTTTGGCTAGTGAACTAGGTGCTCATAGCTTTAATAACATAGACGACCCTAATGAGTTCTATGCCGAGTTTTTTTCTATATTAAACACGCAATTTAATGACACTTTTCCTCTAAAATCTAAAAGTATTTACACTAAGTTCTTATTTAGCGATTGGGCAACTCCAGGCATTCGTATAAGCAGGGAAAAGCTATATGAACTGTATGGCCTGAAGCAGCATATGAATAATATAAGTTTTCATAAGTATGTTGCAAAATATTCAAAAACATATAAAAGTGTATGCAAAACAGCAAAAGCTCTGCATATTAGCAATAAAATAAAATCAGCAGACGACAAAATAAAAACTACTTGGAAAATAATAAATAACGAAACAGGTAGGAAAAAACAGCGTGAAACTAAATTTAATTTAAATACTGTACATGGCCAAATAAACTCGGACGCAGAGGTAGCTCAGGAATTTGATAACTTCTTTGCCAATATTCCTCTTAAAACTACAGAAGCTCTCAACTCGTCATCCACGCTCGCTGCTGACTTACTTAGAAAGAATGTAAAGGTATGCCCATCGGAGTTTAAGTTTCAACATACAAACCCCCAGGCCATTATAAAAGCTTTTAAAGATCTTAAAATTAAATCAACAGAAGATCTTTGGGGAATATCTGTAAAAGTTTGTAGATCTATCATTGAAACTATTGCTCCCTACTTAGCTGTCATATTTAACACTAGTGTAGACAAGGGAGTATTTCCGGATCTCATGAAACACAGTAAAGTCGTTCCATTGTTCAAATCGGGTGATTCTCAAGAACCCAACAATTATCGGCCGGTGTCAATTCTGCCAGTTCTCAGTAAAGTGTTTGAAAAGTTAATGCTTAGTCAGATGTTACGTCACTTTAATAAAAATTCCATCTTTCATGAACACCAGTACGGTTTCACCAAAGGGCGTTGTACAACTGACGCCGGTGTCACCCTAATAAAGAACATTTTTAACGCCTGGGAAGAGTCGCAAGATGCCATTGGAATATTCTGCGACCTCTCGAAAGCGTTCGACTGCGTTAACCATGAGACGCTTTTGTTGAAACTTGAGCACTATGGGATTAGGAATAGAGCCCTTGGTTTACTTAGTTCATACTTGATGGGCAGACAGGTTAAAGTTCAGATAAACGGTGTAAACTCAATAGGGTCGGAAACGACAATGGGCGTTCCTCAGGGTTCAATATTGGGTCCATTCCTTTTTTTAGTTTACATAAATGATTTGCCCCAATTACTTAAAAATCAACCAAAGATGGTGTTATTTGCGGATGACACATCATTAATATTTAAAATAGACCGACGTTCACAAAATCTTGACGACGTCAATAGCTCTATTCATCAGGTCCAAAATTGGTTTACGGCAAACAACTTGGTTTTAAATAAAAAAAAAACTAAATGTATTAGATTTTCTTTACCAAATGTTAAAAGTAGCGAATGTGACATCATATTGAATGGAGAAAAACTGGAGTTCATTAATCAGACGGTTTTCCTAGGTATCACATTGGACGAGAAATTACAATGGGGGCCTCATATAACATCTCTTGCGGGTCGTCTAAGCTCAGCCGCGTATGCTGTTAGAAAGATAAGACAGTTAACAGACGTAGAAACCGCACGTTTGGTCTACTTTAGTTACTTTCACAGCATTATGTCGTACGGTATTTTGCTGTGGGGTCGGGCTGCTGACATTGAATCCATATTTATTTTACAAAAGAGAGCTGTCAGAGCCGTTTATAATCTGCGTCGCCGTGATTCTCTTAGGGAACTTTTTAAAAAGATTAATATTATGACAGTCCCTTGCCAATTCATTTATGAAAATATTATGTATGTGCGGAAAAATCGACATCTTTTTAGTAAAATTAGTGATAGACATAATTTTAATACTAGAAATAAAGACAAATTAGATCAACCATTTTTTAGATTAGCTAAAGTCCACACTTCTTTCATGGGGTATTGTGTTAAATGTTACAACAAAATACCTTCTGACATATTAGAACTAAATGAAAGAAAATTTAAAACTCATGTTAAAAGTACACTTTGTGAACAAGCATATTACAAATTAGAAGATTACATTCAGGATAAGAATGCTTGGAAACATGCTGGTCCTGCTCCATAGGACAATCAAGGGTGAAGGTCAAACTGGTTGATTAATGTATTAACTTTATAGATATACTGTTTCTTTTTTTGTGTTTTTATTTTTCTGTTGACTCACACACTGTTGTTTAATTAATGGTTCCAATGTTTGTAAATATGTGAGTACAATTTACCTAAATTTCTTTAGGAAATTAATAAGTTTACCTCTGCTGGTGATACTTTGTTCTTTAAGTAGCATACTCTGGGTGCATCGTCCTCACATAATATTAAATTAATTTTTGTATACCAAATTTTGTAAAATCATTATTTGAAAAGAGTAACTATGGAGTTTCTTGTCCGTTCTTCTCCATAAGAATCTACCTTTCCGAATGGACAGTAGAGTCACTTTATTAATGTAACATTATTATTTTACTGAACTGTAAACGATGACGTTCAAAAGTGCTGTTTAATGGCCTAATTAAAATAAACGTTTTGACTTTGACTTTGAAAAAAAAAAAAAATTAACAGTTGATTCTTAGAGGATATATGAATTTATCTTTTAACTTTTTACCCGCGACTTCGTACGCACATATTTCGTTTTTACCCGTTCCCGTTTAGCCTTCCTCATGAATGTAGCTATTATATACAAAAATAAAGTTCCAAATCCGACAGGTATTTCCAGAGATTAGCGCGTTCAAACAGCTTCTTCAGCTTTATCATATAAGTATAGATAAGTAGCTTTTGCCAGCCGCTTAGCATGCATGACGTGAACGTACTAGTGGAATAAGTAGTTATAATCCAAGCCATGGTCTATGTGTGTTCCAAATTTCATCCAACTACGTTCAGCCGTTGAAGCGTGACTGGTTAACAAGTAGACAAACAAACTATGTTTATAACATTAATAGAATAGCAGGAAGTAGGATGCGATAGCAGGATATTCGATCCCAGCAACCTTAAACTAGTTATCTTCTAACAAAAGGACCCAAACAATAAATAAAGAAACAAGATAACCATGCAAAACCTTTTAAATTTGACCGTCACATCAGGGTTAAGGGCCTCCTTTGTGAGTCTATATACTACTGAATACTTTAACTACTTACTAGGTATAAAACTTGTACAAATAAATGCATCAAATTCTCGAACCTGGCAGATTTATTACAATTATCATCGTACAGGCTCAATAAACGTCCAATGCCGAACGTGACTCCAAATCTAACGAAATAAACTCTCTCCAACTGAAACCTCTGCACCAATAAAACTAGATTATGTACTAAAAATAATAGTTGACAAACATAATCAGTAACAACAAAAACAATCCTATTTCAACGAAAAACGTGTTTGTAATACTAACAAGTGAAACAGCCGACCTTCTCGATTGCACTGTTAGTACGAAGACTTTATTGCATTGAGTGAAAAAACGCTCCTATTCTCAGCTTTTTGGTTCCCGGCACGGCGCTCATATATTTTCTTTATCACTCCTTACGACCCTTGACCCTTTCAGTCAGTCCGATTGTTTAGAGCTTTAAAAAGCGAAATGTGTGTTTGTTATTACCGGCCGACGAATAAAACGCACGGCTCCCTGCGCGCTACGACGGAATAACATTGAGTTCACGAGTTATTTAACTAAGTTCGGTGTCGAAACACAAGCTTTAGTACAATTTGACATAAACATAGCACAAGATTGGTCTCATGGTGCTTTTTGATGTTTACGCGACGTTGCACGTTGAAATGAAAGTGTTTGAAGTTTATTTGTGACCACGAATCCGTGAAAGGAATTTAAACTTTGGGAATACAAAATTATAAGAAATCATAAACCTTACCTTAAATTACATTATTTTTTACTGCAAAAGCTTTGTGTGGGTCGTTTATTTTCCATCAAATGGTTCAAGTAATATTAAACATTTAAATCATAAAAGAGTAAAAAATAATACAAGATTTTAATCTATTTTAAACGAGTTGCGGTACTTACGCTTCAATAAAATCAAATGAATTAGCAATTCTGTAATTGATTTTAGTTTTAAGACGCACGTGTAAGGTACATACATACAGAACTATTGTGATGGAAAATGAAATCAATCCAGTTACCTATGTTTTATGGAATAGCTGACAATTCATATCATTCGGTCCACTCACAGTTTTCCATTAGAATGATCTGAGTATTCGACGGCTGTAGGCATTGCTCTACAACACCAATCCTATGGAATAACAAGAGAAACAGTTTAGAATGGATATGCTTGGGCAAACAATGA
Organism: Mamestra configurata; assembly: GCA_002192655.3. NCBI lineage: Eukaryota > Metazoa > Arthropoda > Insecta > Lepidoptera > Noctuidae > Mamestra > Mamestra configurata. Next base: position 789,047 of record NDFZ01005479.1, on the reverse strand, counting down.
TGTTGACCCTTTTTTTGATACTTGTATACAAATCATGATCAGAAAATAACTAAGACATGAGCAATATCTATAAAAAATCAAAATACCTAATCACTTTCCAAAGTATCTAGAATTCTAGGCAACATTTTCAATGCCAACTTTATCGTTATAATGCCAACAACTAAGTACAGACGTGATCAAAATTAAACTTGAATTTGAAAAACATTGAAATCATTTCGTACGACACTCTCGCTTCTGAAGGCCAATTCTCGATCTTAAAATAGCAATATTATTTCAGCGACAATCAATATAAAAACTTGTCAAAATGTAGGAAAAGTGGAGGTGTTTTTTACAGACTGCGAAAGCGATTCGAATGCGAACGTTCCTTTGTTCCATTCCGTTTCCATTTGTCCTCTGTTCTTATGAAATTAAATTAACTTTAGATCTAGGCAAAAGTAAAATTCTAGTTCTAAAAATTGGGATTGATATACCGAAACGTCATGTAGTCAATCTCAAACATTTTGGACTTTTGACAGTCGTTATCGCTGTGTATTACCTACTAGAACTAGAACACCACTTTCTCTAGAAACAAAGTGAATTTCGTTTCATAAGAATCAAGTATGGTATACAGCATGTCTTTTTTAAATACACTCTATCAATAATGTATATATAAACTGTCGTGAGCTTTTCTTATTACACTATCCAGAATTATTCTTCCACGATATTATATATTATTTCCTAGCTTGGCGTGTTCAATATATTGTATTAGTGTCGGGTCGCGGCACACACGTGGTATCGCCGGCTGTCAGCGCGCAGTGATTGTCGCGGACTGTACCGTTATTTCCTACTCTGTTCCTATTCATAAACACAACACTACATATTACTTTTTTCATTTTTCTCATTTGAATTGCACAATCGCGAACAAATGTGACGCTACGCTATGATAGTGATGTGACATCAATGTGTGTTTATGATTATGGTGGTTTACATTTATGTCGGAATATTATTTGTCGGTAAGCTTTTTAAAAGTTTTTTGACTGTTTAAAAATTGCGGAATCTCCACAATGATCAAAGAATTGGGCAGCAACTTTAATTACTTTCGCAATCCTAAAACCGTTTTACAATATTGGCGGAATAACCGAAAAAAAATATCTACTTAGCGGCGTAAAGCCCACAATCGTGAGAAAGCCGAGGTGCCCGACCAATTGACATTTCCAATCAACTTTTTTTCGAGCCAATTATCGTCGATCGTTTTCTTTCGCAGAGACCGCTTTCTCAGCTACTGAAGAGGAATAAAAGTGAGCTAATGAAATAATAGAGGGCAGCAGTCGTCCGTGTCAGAACCTATCTCCGTTAATTAACGGCCATTCCGAATGTTTACCTACACGGACAATATTCAATTATTGCCCGTTTTATCGCACACGGCAGCCTCTGCTGGGAAAAAAACGCTTGTGAATATTTTCAATAGCTTCACATACCTGTCAGACCAGCTCGCTGCGATTGTTGGAGGACACTACGTTAATTTAAAATTGTCTGCAGCAACCCAATGTCTCATTTAATATTCTTTGTTTATTTTCCTGTTAGTTACATAAAACTTCAAAATTTCCTGTTGCACTTTTTTTGGCATGACTAAATAAGGATAATTAGGAGACGATATGAGAGGAAACAACACTGTTTATTAGGTATTAAAAACAAATAACTCCTACCAACTATTTTTTAATTCGGTTTCCTCTTGGTATAACACATTCTTGTCTCACAACGTAACTGTATTCCACCTCCGTTAAATATCCAGTCGTTGGTACAAAGTGACTAAGTGACAATATGTAAAATCACCTCTCATATAGAAAAATGTTAGGGACTTCCTGCGGGCGGCCATTTTTATTAAGTTAACGGTGAACCGTGTCCATCCAATTTGATCTGTAGCACTCCCGGGTGGCCGTCACGCTTTCTACGATTTTGTAGATGTTGTTGCATTGAATATTCTGGCATTCAGATATCCAAAATGTAATTATAATTATTGAAACAAGGTTATTGTGCTCGTAATTATGAAAAACTTTATCTAAAGGACTGGCTAAAAATAGCTGTGTGACATTTTGTCGAGGTATGCGAACATAAATGTATGGAATAGGTGCCTAGCTAATTTATTTTTAGCGATTCCCGAGAGCCTAGCACGAATTTTTTTGACGTATAGTAACGTAACGTAAAATGTTACTATATTAATACTGGTTTCGCGGATAATATTTATTTGAATTGGATACTATATTCATATTTTTGTATGATACAAATTGTGTATGTCGCATAAATTTAAACCAAAATACTATGGATATGTAGTTTTTTATATTCAAAATTCACATACGTTAACGATACTGTAACGTTATTACATATACGTCAAAACATTCGTGCTAGGATCTGAGGTTTGGAAACGACACTATTGTGGCGATAAGTCCCCTTTTTGAGGAGTGTTTAGAGAGGCGCCACGGCGTCCTCACCTTGCGCCTGACACAGGTATTCACCGGACACGGTTCTTTCGGGAGCTATCGGTTCCGGTTTCGTCGTAAGGACACGCCTGGGTGTCATCACTGTGAGGATCGTCCGGAGGACGCAGTGGAGCATACGGTAGAGATCTGCCCTGCTTGGGCGGTGCACCGCCGTGTCCTCGTCAAGGCGAACGGCGGCGGCGACCTCACGCTTCCGGCCCTGGTTCAATCCATGGCCCGAAGCGAGGAGGCATGAGAAGCAGCCACCTCCTTCTGCGAAGCAGTAATGCTAGTGAAAGAGGAGGCGGGCTGCGTGAGGGAGAGGCAAACCTACGCCTCAGCCGCCGCAACAGGAGACGCCCTGGGCGTCGCCGCCTCGGGAGTCGCAGGGCGATTCCCGGCCACCGTAGGCGCGGGTCTGAAGACGGCGAGCTTTGGGTGGCTTATCGTCCGATAACGCTGGCCCGGGTTGACGGCGCGTTGTGTTCCACGCGCGCCTCCAAGAGATGTCAGCAGAGCCTGCCAGGGTTGCGGAATTTGTTCAAAATAGTCACCGCGGCCCTGGAACGCAAAGGGCATTTGGAGAAACACGGATGGGCTTTAGTCGGTAAGAGTCTGACAGGGAAGTCCATTCCGCTCCGCCCAGAGCGGAAGGAGTCATTTGATGATTACCTATCCTTAAAAAAGGCCCTCAGGAATGTATGCATTGTTTGTACCTTAACGTTCGATAACACTTAACCTCTTTTCAGGTTTTCAGTATGACTACACCTTGTATGTTTATATAAAGCGTAATCTTCTTATAACATGGACGTTATATTGCAAGCCATTAAGTTTTTTTCTAAACAAAATAAATAAACTAATTAATCATCGTCTTATTAACAGAAATTTCACAAGGAATTCTAACCAGAATCGAATTCGGAAATAGGGAGGGGAATCGCCTCCTAACTACCTACACACGAACGCCATATCGATGTGCGAGCTACTGACAGTTCATTAATTAACTCTGCTTACTGGGTGTTAGAACGTGAGGGTACGGATACTGTCAATACTGGTTATAAGAACTGCTTCGGGTGTAAAAAATCGATATTAGATTAGTTAGACAGTGTCACTACATTTTGCTTTATATAATGTCAATACATATGTTACTAGAGTGCCAATTCTACCCATTTTTAAAAGACGTTCTCAATCGCATCGCAGTCGGAATCTCAGAAAAATGTTTGGAAATTGAGGCTTTTTTCACAAATTGCGTCTGAGATGCAAATGCGATCGTTGCATTAAGATTTGTAGAATTAACGAGGGCTAATTCCCGTTCCAGACCGGGCTAGAGGGCTCCTCAGCCTTTTAGCCAGGTCTGGAACGGTCAACGGTCCACCTCGTGGACGTGTAACCTGGTGAGGGCTGCGGGACTCCGCCCATTACGAGGAACACAGGACTACAAGGTCCATTTGGCGACACTTGGGAGAGGCTTCAAGAGCAAATCCAGCAGTGAAAGCTTATCGGCTAAAATAGTGATGAAGCGGGAGGACATATGTGACGGGTTTTTGATGCGTTGGTACTTACAGCCATGGATTTATCAGTTTTACTCAGTAGCTCATTTTTTTTTATTTTTACATGTTGCGAAATTTTAATCTTGAAACCTACACGTATTTGAAACTGCAGACAATAATAGAGATAAAATCTCTCAAGATAGTTTTAAAATAACAATGATATGAGATAGTTGTATTCCGCTTTCCTATACAAACCTAGGAAGACACGACTCTTTCATTTTAAAAATGCACCGGTGTATGTCTGGTGTCATATGTTATATCAGTCCATTCAAAATATTCTCTGCGTTTGAGCTACTCTGTTTTAAGAGATTCAATAAAATTAGAAACGTTACGTTAGTGCTGGTATTTTTTTGAGAATCAGTCGTAAAAATAATATAGGTACAGCCAATGTTGAAATGGCGCCTGAACTCCAACAACGATTGCTACCTAGCTGGAGCGTTTTAATTTTATATTACTGCCCAAGCACAGCTGGGTTTTATCGCGTCTCATGTAATGTATGTAGGTAGGTACTTTTATTTTTTGGTCAATAGATTTTTAAATAATGGAAATAACGGTTTACATTAAAATCATAATCAATTACATTAGAGCCTTTATCGCAACCAAGTTGGAAATATCTTAAAGTGAATCGACAGGTATGATTTGTTTAATATTTTTTGAAGTGAAAACTTCTTTAGCGGCGTTGTGCATTTTGGGACACGTGACCTGATCAAAAATTCGTAAGACGGAGGGAGAGTAGACCGCCGCAAAATGAATATTATATCCGCAAAATATCAAAAATGAACAACGTTAATGTTCAAGTTTTCACTTCTGCCAGCACTCCCGGAGTGCAACACGATGTTTTTTTTCCATTAATGAACCCCTTGTCGTTTTACCTGTCCCTGTTTCGTATTAAAACGAAAGATGAGCGTAGGCTTGAGTTATTTAGGTCTTATAAAACGGTGTTTGTTCCAAATTAAATACTATTATAATAGGATCCTCAGAAGTCGTGCTTCTAAGATGAAGTGTTAGTGATGACAGACACGGACTTCACTTCATATTATCCACCTGTCGCATCTGTCTGGCTCAAAACTACCGAACGGATTTTCGTACGGTTGTCATCAATGGACGGAGTGATTCATGAGGAAGGTTTAGGTATATTTGTGTAAATTGGCTGAAATATAACGACGATTGTTGAAGATGTCGGAAAGAGTCACACTGATTGGGAAGTATTATTATGTTCTACTAAGTGTGCGAAGCCGGGACGGGTTGCTAGTTTTTTTCTAAATCACGGTTAGGCAAGTCTCTTACCTGCTTCCGTCGCTAGTTGCTTCCTCTGACCTTCCCTCAACAAATACGAGATCAAAGTAAATACTTACACTGTAATGTCTCACTTTGTAACTTATTACAGCCAAACATGCCATTATTTGAGCCATTAAGTTCTCGAGGAAAGAACCATCGCCGGCATCGGAGACATTCGGAAACATAACTTTTGAAGCACTTCATTAAAATCTCATTATAAAGAAACATATAGGTTTTACAAGCTATAATATATAAATGTATACGACAGTAGGTAGCCTTTTTACGCCTGGATCGCCTAGCCGATTTTTTAAAATTTTGCTACCCCGAAACAGTTACATTTTCCCAATCAACCTTAAACCTAATGGTTTTGCGATAACGTTGAAAATCTATTAAAGAAATATGACAGATTGTTGTATCTTGATGTGCTAGCGTCTTTACAGATATAGATGGGATTGCGTTAAGATCTGTTTAGTTCCTTAGGCGTCTAATCGTAACAAACAAACAGACAGATAGACTTTCGAATGTATAATAATAATAATAAAAATATATGGTTATTTCAATAACTTAAAAATACGTTAACGTTGGGTCATTATGGAATAATATAAGTATATAAGTGTATTTATAATATACCGTTTCTAAATATTTTACTACTCATCGTGGTAGCTTTGTTGTAAATACAAATATTTAGAAACGGTCCCCCCGACGCGACGTTTTCTTTGTAGAAATATTAATAGGTAGGTACTTAGATTCTTCCTAACTAATATTTTGTTGTAATTATTATTAATATTTTTAGCGGTGTTTTAGTTTTTATGTACAGGTTGTTAAATAAATCAAATTATTATTTCGTACTTTTTTTAGGTAGGTTTTTGTGTCGGGGGTTTTTTAAATATCTTATCTTTCATTTGACAACCATTTTGGGTACATTTGTAGAATTTTGGTTCTTCCATCCCCACTTTAACCCACCATAACTCTTAAACGGCTTAATTGATTTAACGAAACATAGCTAAGAACACTCTCGATTAAGTCTCCTTTCATCCAAAAAAAACTAAACTGAAATCGGTTCAGTGGTTCGGGCGCTATGATGCCACAGACAGACAGACACACAGACAAACAGACACGTCAAACTTATAACACCCCTCTTTTGCGTCGGGGGTTAAAAATACGTTAACGTTGGGTCATTATGGAATAATATAAGTATATAGGTGTATTTATAATATAAGTGTGGATATTCTTATAAGTACATTCAAACGCCATTTTAGAAATTCGCTTCCGAACTCCGTTATCTATCAACGTATGCGAAATGTATCCTCCCTTTGTCACGTATTTCGACCAACTTTCGGGGAGGCTCGTATTTTTTCGGTGAAAACTATTTGTCTTAGTATATCAGTGACAAAACGTTGCGAGCTCCGCTCGTTAATCAAACTCTACGCCGACAAACATTACTGACAAATAGATTTTCTTTTGCGAAATCTTAATAGTAGGCGTTGAACGGTACCAACAGTAAAACACGTTGATTTAAAGCACCATTAGACTTTCATTATCACAGCTAAAGTTCTCAAATATATTTTCGATATACCTATTAGTGTGTCGATACCTTTTTCGCTTCTTTCATTATTTTTACAAGCTTTTATTTAACTTGCACTGTTCGTATGTACATACATACGTAAGTTGTCATTTTCGAACATTTTTTGGTATCCGACTGAGCTGAAATTTTGCATGCACCTTTGGTTCTGGTGACAATATAATGTACAATACTTAATATTGTAATCATTTTAAGATGGCGGATAACATATTATTTCTCAACCCCTTAATATGGGTTTCAAATGAAAGGGCTTGAAGAGTAGAAAACGATAAAGTTAGTAATATCTCACTAAATTCAATATGGCCGCAGCTCCAAGATGGTGGATAGATATAGATAAGATATTTTTTTTTTTTTTTAATATTGTATTATTGTATTGTATAATTGTTTTTTTGTAAAAGTCAAAGAATACTTTCAATTATTCTTCTGTAAAACCTCACACAAAACAGTCTGTCATTTGGATGTAAAAACTTGTCTGTAGTGATAGATCAACTTCAACTCTTGATTGTCAAAAATTGGCCAGTCGTAATTTTTACACCCTGTGGCAATCATTTTCATTGCTGACACTTCATCGTCGACTGATAGCTTCAATAGCAATTACAATCAACTGTCTACCATTATGTTTAATGACGGACACTCACGTGCCGAAATAAACGCACCTATGTATGACTCACAAAGGTCAAAGTACGTTAAAATCTCCATTGAACTTTCACAAGGTCAATGCACAAAACTGACACATTAGTGATTCGACCATAAATACGTCATCCTAAAAAAAGAATAAAAGTAAATTTAAAACTGGCTCGTTGATATTTTGTTTCACTTGCAATGTATTCAGGGGCGATAAGGTCGGCCATTATGCCAAGCTCCCTTGTTGTGGAGCCTGTGGTCCCACGCAAGGCCCTTTACATGAAAATAGAATATCCTTAACTCAGCCTCGCAACAGCGGGGTTCTGGCTAAGCAGATTGTCCGAGTAACAAATGAGCCAATTCCAAGGGAAAGGCGATCTTTTAAAAATACTTTTGTGGATTCTCAAACAAAATCTTCTCAATTTACTGCTCTAGTGCGATGTAACGGCCGGCCGAAGTACGTGTTTTGCATAATTTAATTACAGTCATCTGTTATAATGTGTGTGAAACTAGTAAATTACGATAATCGCTTGGTCATGCGGGTAGGATTTAAAGGATAGTATCTGTATGAAAATTATGCCTGTGAGAGTACGTTAAGCCGGGTCCTAAGCGTAGTGTCTTTTATAAATAGGTACATAGGGTGACTGGCTGAGTGGTATGAACACGCCATTTTGCTCCTTAATGATGATTCTTAGCCTTTGCCATAGCTACGGTTGGCCAATCCTCAGAAAATGCAAGCTTGGCAGAGACCACCGAGTACTTATCTCCGTTTTAAAATTGGTCCATAAATTGCTTTGTCGACATTTCCGGAAAGAGTCGGTTCGACAACAATGTTTGCAGCGATAAAATCTAAGAAGCGTAAGTTTATAGGTCCCATACATAGAAGAATTGTTGGTCCCATAGTCGTGTTCTGTAACAAATGCGCTGGTTATGTGTCCCCATTGCACCAATAGATAAATCATGGGACAAGACAGGTAGCCCAGTTATCGCCTCTCTAGCGGAATTGCACCCGTCAAAGATGTTACAATGAGGATTTTATGATACGTCTTCTGCTTCAGACCTATATCTTTTCAAGATCCTGATAAAATTTGATGGATTTTGCTTTAGAATATTTGTACCTGATCTTGTTAAAACTATAGTTAATTATTATAATATTAAATTATGATCCTAACATATCTTTGCTAACATGGAAGCATTTTCCAACTCCAAAAAAATAAGGAGGTTATCAATTCAGATGTTTAAATGTTCTATCTATATTCGGTATAACTCCGTAATATATAGACGGATTCGCAAAATTCTTTTTTTTTTGTTCAAAAATGTTTCTTCCGAAATGGTTCCATTTGAATTTCGTAAAGATCAGATGAAAAACTTTGTAGATAGACAATAAAATAGATAGTTGGATTATTTGGGGGGTAAGTACCAGCACTAAAAAGTGAAAACGATAACTTATTTACAAAAAAAAAAAATAACCGACTTTCCAAATAAAAACCACAACAAGGTACAAAAGTACCTACAGACATTGTTTTATTTGGAATAGGTTGAAAAAAAAATATTATTGACTAAAAATAACAATCTAGCGACAAAAGTTATGGTACAGTCGGCAACACTGATCTATACTTCCTCTATATCGCCACGTATACAGCATGACGGGAGTAGGTAGGGAATCCGATGGACCGATGGTATCGTGCTGAGACACGTACCACCGCGATAACTTATGACAGCTTGCCAGTAGCTATGGAGTTTATAATGTACACTGTGTTTTCTAATGAACTACGTTGTAGGAAATTAACAGAAGCATGTTATATGTTAGCATGTTTGTGGTCTGAGACAATCTTTGTTTGTAAATGTTTTTGTTTAGGTACTTATATTGAATACTTACGACCGGTTTCAATAACGTATCTACCTTTAGTCAACTGTCAAAGTAGCTACCAACAGTTGCTGAAACGTCATGTTACAAAGGCGACGTGTGAAGGTGACGTTTCAGCTACTGTTGGTAGCTAATATGACAGTTGGTTAAAGGTAGATAAGTTATTGAGACCTACCGTTAGACATCTATTTACCTATCTTACCTTAGCGCAATTGATTTAGTAATGGTAGACCTAGAATATGCTTAATTGAACAACAAAAAACAAACATCAATATTTTATTTTTTGGTATGCGTCATGCTTGTCGCAAATAAACTCTTTTTCTTTCTTTCTTCCTTTCAAAATAGTTACACAACTCTCTTACACAAATTTAATTCGCTTTTAATCCATACGAAGTGAATTAACGAATGAAATAATCTTTATTGTATGCCAAAACAAGTTACAATAGGAGTTTAAAAAATAGTAGGGTGTAACAACAATGGGCAGTCTTATCGCTAAAAGCAATCTTTCACCGACGACCTTTGTATAGAGATGGAGGAAAGATACGTACCTGTACGTTCATTAGTACGTCCTTCTGTCTTCTTTTCAACATTCTCCATCATCATCATGATCATCATTATCATTCGCAGTCTGACTTCGCCCACTGCTGAGCATAGGCATCTCTTTTCTTGTAACTTCACGAAAACTAGGACTTTTTGGCATTCTCAAGAAACCTTAAAAGCATCTCACAGTCAGCATCATCATATCAGCCAAGAGACGTCCACTGCTGGACATAGGCCTCCCCAAGTGTCGCCACAACAACCGGTCCTGCCGGTCGATTCTGTTAACATGTCGAAATGAAGGCTTGTAATCAAGATTTCAGGTGATCACGAAGTGAGTTGTCATTCCATCTCGATTATATGGATTGACAGCTCACCTCGCGATCACTTCACCCAAGCCTTCACTTCGACATGTTTACAGATTCGACCGGCTGTGCGTCTTGCATCCATCGCCTACCCGCGACCCTCACCAGGTCATCGGTCCACCTTGTGAGAGGCCTTCTCACGCTACGTCTTCCGGTACGCGGTCACCACTCCAGAACTTTTCGGCCCTATCGACCATCTGCTCTGCGAGCAATCTCACAGTGTTGCTGAAATAATTTATGTTTCCTTTTTCAGATGCCGTTTTCTGAACTGCAGCGTCCACTGCCATTCTTCTTATGCCACAAAGATTTGACATGAAAAGTCTTAAATAACTTTAACCAGTTACAAAATATTCCCCGTAAGGGAAGACGGCCCCCAGTTTAAATATTTAGCCAACATTCTTAGTCTAAGTAAATTGCATACAATCTTGAAGTTGCTGAACAAACTGAACTTATAATGGGCAATATTTCACGGGGTTACTGACGCCGGCGTTAGCTAAGAGCGACAGCCTCAGTATAAAATTGTTTCATATTATTAGGTGTCGTGTTATACTGGTATCGGAAGATGTTAACAAGATTTCATGTAATGATCCGAATTTTCAAGGATTTTTATCTTTGTGTCAACTGTGTAGCCGTTTTCAGGCCGGGAACAGATTGGCGTAACATGAAATAGACGTTGAAAAAAAATCGCCTAGTTTTCGCGTAACGTTTCATGTTAAATTGCATTAATATGGATGGCATGTTTGTGTTACATGTCATGTTACTTTTCACCACCGTCTTTAAAATAAGTTTGCTACTTTAGTCAGAAATGTTTTTTTTTCTAAAAAAATTATTACTTAAATATTTATCATTCTAGGTCCCTATCACCTTATTAGTCATTATTTTTGTATTATTAAAATAACAGCATATTGAAAAAAATGCAATTATTTTATGAGCCTAAAATACAGCTCAAAAACACTTGTAAACATGTTGACTTTGACGGTCAATATATTACAGAGCTTTTGCAATTTCCTAAGAAAAACCGAAAATATTTTACATGACATAGTGAAAACACATGATCGATTAAGTAATCACGTTTGGATTAAGTACCAAGAATATTCAGTGAAAAATAAAGCACCAAAACTATTCATATACAACCAGTTTTCGCATGAAAACATCGGCCCGTATTCCAGAACATGTACCTACTCTTAATCTTGAACTTCATCTCAAATTCATTTCGGAAATAAAAACAGTAATAAACAATGATTTCTCTCGGGAATTATCTACCTACTTGATAAAAATAATATAAAACTACTGTAAAGTTGTCTTTAGAATTAATGAGCAAAAAATGTGCTTCAAGTGTACCTTCTTTAAAAATGTACTCTTTTACTACGTAGAACCTTTATACATAGTTTATATAAGAGTACTTAAGGCTGAAAAACTAGCTGTCTAATCAAGAATAATTTGAACATGTCTGCTGATTTAAAAGAGTGTCCGTGAAAATTCTTTCACATTGTTCTTCATTGATATCTACGCTCGCTTCTTTTTCTAATTGATCGACCTTGACAATTCAAAAGTGCCTTTAAATAGCTTATTTGAAATAAATACTTTGAATTTTTTTTATCTAAACTAACATTCTGAAGAGGTTGTTCGTTTGTTTATGATAAAAGCTAAGTTCTTTATAATGGCTTCGCTGATAAAAGCGGAATTTAACTAAATATTGTAAAGAGGATATCCTTGTATGCAGGTCTCTGGCAGACAAGGTAGCCTTTGGAAGTGTCAGGTGAAAACTAAGAGTTCGAAATACGAATGTGAAAATATGTTTTGTTTTCATCTAGGACTCTGGTTCCAACGTTCTTTGAAGGCAGACGCCTAATATATTCTAAAGTTCAAATCTCCAATATGGTTTTATTTATAATAATAACAATAAGTAACACTCAGCAGGAGTCGCTGGTGTTACAATATCAAGTTCTCTGGAAGTTCTCTGAATAATAACTCCGGTCATGCACAGAGTTTTTCAGTTTATTTACCAGAAATATTATTCATTTATTTGGTACTCGACAAGTTTTTCCACATCAAATGTCATCGTTGATTGTACAATTTATTCAATAATTGTGTGTCAACTTAGTCTGGCACGACTTGGCTTGGTCAGCGAGTTTGAATGATTTTACAGACAGAAACCTTTACTAAACCTGAGAGACATAAGCTTTTCATCCCGGAAAAGTGTACAGTACCTGTGGTATAGGCTATGGCCGCAAAAACTCGAAAAAAAACGCTAGTGTTTGAATAAAGTTAAATGTTCAATCACCGTGGTCATTTTCGACTGATAAAACAGTTGATTGATAAGCTACTTGATATTAAAGTAACTTAAAGTAAAGTATTTTACTGAAAAAGTCTAATTAGTTCGTCAGATAGATTTCCAAAAAATAATGGACACATATTTTACGTGAAAAAATACGTGTCCAATATTTCTGATCTTTTCGATACATTGTAGCTGTGTCCGTATTATGTAAAGTATCTTCCGTTTGCACCAGTGTTCTGATACACCAAACAGCTGACTAGCGTGAGATATGGATGCGCTCAGCACGGAATATATAATACTTCATCTTGTGTGTACAACATTCAGGATTTTCTTTTACTTAAGAGTTTTTCTTTCACTTTATATAGAAAACCTAAAATTGCTCTAACTGTGAGTCGAAAAAATCGTAACTAACTTTAAGGACCTTTAAGGTCTTGCGTAAGCGTATCAAGTTATATTTAAAAAAAGTATTCAAGTTTTATTAAAATTTGTTCATACATACTACCCAAGAATCACGAGACTCACGAGTTTGTATGAAATAGCATATAAGTAAACACTCTTAACTAGTACATCTAATTTTTATTGCATTTTGTTTCACAAATTGTCATTCTACAAGCTACTCTTCCAAGCTTTCATTCAAATTAGTTCCACAGTGTAGCTGAAAAACCCGGCAAACACGAGCAGACAGACAGACGAGCTAGATAATAAAAACAAAATCGTCCAGACGAAATTCAGGCTATATAAAACTGAATTCGTACATTCTGTTTAACAAAAGGTTGGAAAGCTCTCCACAGTTTGACTCAGGTTTTATTCCGAAATAAAAATGTTGGAATGCAATGTGAAGTGGAATTGACTTGCAAAGCAGGCGGAGCCTAGGGAGTGATGCATGCCGTCAGATTTACTTGCCAACCTTGCAAACATAAGCTGTATGAGGCTGACTTGAGATATAATTATAAGGAGCACCTATGAGGATTGCTGTTTTTAATTAGGTGTACAGTAGTTGTAGATTTTTTTATGTACGGACAACAAAACGTGCGGCTACACATTGAAATGTGAAATGATATTGAGAATAATGTTTCTGGGTGGATGCTATGCCACTTAAGAAAGTTGTGCCAGATTATTTTGAGTGCTCCATACAAAGCAACCAAAAATTTATCGTGAAAAAACAGTTTGATACTTTGAAATAAGTAGTTATAACTGTCTTTAACTTAAATGGTTTTTCAAAACAATAAGTTGTAATAATTGACGTGAACTTTCCTCCATAAACATCAACATTAAATCACAGTTTACCCACAAAATCATCCAGCTTCGTTAGATAAATCCAACAAAAATAAAACAACGCGCCAACTATCCAAAACAAGCTACCAACATAATCATATTACCGCATGCTAGTCAACGTACAAATATGGTAGCCGCTATACTTCGGTCCCAGGAGTGGGGATCCAACTAAACTTGTCGTGGTACATATCAACTGAACGTGCGCTTGTACGGGCAACTAAAATCGCCCAATTCTTTGCAATATGGTAATTGTATGGTTTTTTTAATACATTTATATTAAATTAAAAAAAATAACAGAGGATTGAGTGTTTTAACCTATTACAAACAGAAACAACAAAATTATTTATTTTTAACAAATCGTATTGCTTTACTAACACCTTTTAAATAACTATTTATTAAATAGTTCATTTTTCTGGGATAATTATATTGTAATTTTCTTTACGAATCGAGGCACATGATAGTGTGTCAGCGAAGTTCGCATAGTAAAAGAGCGGTACATCAAGTGTTTCACACTTGAATAAATTTTACTTGGGGTAACCAAAATCGAGCAGTGAATAAAAAAATTAAAGAGAAATAATAAGATGAGGTCGGTGTATCTTGTCCAAGGTTACTGCTATTGGCTAAAGATTGAAATATAGGAAACTAATTAGTAAACTATATCGCTCCACTGCTACAACAACTGTTGCCAGCAACAATTGCTGCTGCATTGCCCGTGTGAGCGTATCTTTATATCGGGTACATATTTGTGTGTTTGCGCCGATATTGACTTGCTCTAAGTCAATAAATATCCTATTATTGGGCGACGACCTCGGGGTATAGGACATATGACTCTTATGAGTTGTGATTGCGGTGGATCTTTGAGAAGACCAAGATCCTCCGTTTCTTTAAGTTACATTTTTAAAACAAGCATTCATCAATATGATTTTTATTTAACACTTTTCCTGACTTATCACAATATAATGCGCATTTTTTCGGACTTCCAGTATCTTAATATTACTGAAAAAAATTATCAGCCCTGCTATGTCATTGCCATCAGGAATCCATTGTGAAAAAGGAATACCTAATTCGTCCTATATAGCTCCGTCTCTCACAACGGAATCCTGATGCCATTGGCACATCATAGTAGGAGGGAAGTACTTCTGGAGGTTAACTCCCTCAAAAATTTGGCCAAGTGCGCGTCAGACTCGCGTGCATAAGGTTCCGATACAAGTTTATATTTGTAACATGTTATTTTAACACAATATACTTCTTATAGGTTTTCCTGTTATAAATCAAAATTGTTTGCTCAGTAGTTTCGGACATAAGGGGGATGGTTATTTTTCGTCTATTTTCTAGCACAACTTCAAAACTGTTTTTTTTATATTAAGATTAAAATATAATTAAAACCGTCACAATAAGCCCTTTTATTTGATATGTCACCCCTTTGTCCCCTAAAATTGACCACCGTACTCAAAATTTGTTAATTTACGTAACGCATCCGTGTTTGGGTCACAAGTATGTGTACCAAATTTCAACAGAATCGGTCTAGTGGATTCGGAGAAATTGACTGTGACAGCCGGATACACAGACAACCAATTGATCCTATAAGGGGTACGTTTCTTACGGATGTTCGGAACCCTGAAAAACGAACAACTTCACCTTCTTCTTCTTTTTGAAAGCACAAGTAAAAAACAACGAAGGGAAAATGAGTTGAAATCGCCAACTTGCAGTGAGATCAAAAGAGCTCGCTTATTTTTAACTGTAGAGCAACTTTGGTTACTTACAGACTTAAAGAAGCCTTTGCTCTGTTGTAGGACCACTAACAAGACCCCATTATTATTTTTCAAGCTAGACTGTATCTACCTCATTTATTTATTTTTTGCACTTTGCCCCACACTAGGAATTTCTCCTGTATCGAGCGGTGCGTGGGTGCAAAGTCACATACACAAATACCCAGACCCGGAACAACTATCTGTAGGATGGCCTACAGATCGATCTTGGGTTTGATTCCCGCACGGGACAAATATATGTATGGACATATATTTGTCCCGTGCGGGAATCGAACACGCAGCGTAACAGTCAATCGCTCAACTAATGCGCTAAAAAAAAGCCAAAAAAAAAAAAATGGTTGTCTATAAAGTCGGTTTACGGACGATAGTTTACCGTGACAACGTCATAACAAAACATTGATGAAATGATCGTAACGTTACAATGAGTCATCCTTTTTCGGGCGTGCAGCCGGCGTTCATCGATTTATTAGACGTTGTCACGTCAAAAATACGATTGGTCCATGCACTGGTAATCTCAATCTTTTTGTACGGAGCAGAAACATGGTGCATCAAAAGTCGCGAAAGCAGAAAGATCGACGTTTTCGAAATGAGGATCTGGCAAAGACTACTTCGTATACCATGGACCGCCATGAGAACAAATAAGTCCCTACTGGTTGAACTCAACATTACCAAACAGCTTTCTTTAATATGCCAGGAGCATGCCCTCAGCCTTTTCGGACATATTATGCGTTCATCCAGGCATAGTCTGGACAGGCTCAGGATACTGGGCCGGGTCGAAGGAACGTAAGTACATAATTATTTTGTCAAGGCAAAGAGGGAAAACCTTTGCACTGCAATAGGAAAACATAGGCATATAATCTTCTTAATCTATACAGATTAGATTATATAGATTTTTATTATTTTCATTTATATAAATAAAAATAAAAATTAATCGCTAATTAAATTTTGTTGCTAAGCCCAAAACTCGAGAACGGCTGGGTCAATTTCACTAATTCTTTTTTGTTGTGTTTGTTATTGTTAGGAGAAAGTTCTTATGAAAGAAAATTCTGAAAAAAAAACATCCGGGTGAAGCCGGGGCGGTTACTAGTTTCCACCAGCTCCCACTACTACCAGCAGCTGCGCCCCGTGAAACTCGAAAATTATCCCAAGAGAACATATCCCCGGGATAAAAAAGAATCAAATCTCCTAATCCAGGACATAATCTACCCGTGTACCAAGTTTAATCCAAATCCGTTCAGCCGTTAGACGTGAAAAGGTAACAAACATAGAGTCCCGAGTAACTTTCGCATTTAAAATATTATTTTATTATGGATTTAGTCAATCAGATGAGACGTTGTTTGTCCGTTTCTGCTGACACGCTTTACCCTGCAAGATTTCAAAAGCAATCTCTAAATAGGATCTGTAGCCATCGAACACGGTTTTTCAATCATCTGATCTCTGTTGAATGATAACAGAAGCAATCTGCACAACACAGACTCTCTAGTCTTATGATTCACCGTTGTGTAAGATTTGTGATAGCTAGATACCTACCTCATTGCTGAACGGATGAAAGAGGTATGAATTTTGAGCAATAATCTATGAAACAAAAAGGTGGATTCCTTTTTGTTAATTTATGTTTTTGTACAGTCAGTTTTTCAAAGTAGACAACCAGATACATGCTTTAACAGCCAAAAAAACTAGCGGTAGTAAAAAAAGTGAATGGAAAAAGACCGCGCGGGCATTCACCTACTCACTGGTCTCGATCATAGGACTCTCTGTGACCACCGCCCCGAGGAGAGCCGCCCCCGCCGCCTCTCCGAGCTGCTTTCAAGCCACTCGGCTTGAAATCAGCTCGACGGGCACGACCTTCAGCAATGTAGAACACGAAAAGAAAGATTGTTTATTTATGATTTTCCAATCGAAAAGGAGCACCGACGCGAACAAACACACTGGAAAAGCAAGTTTATAAGTCGACTTGTAATATTATATTAACGACAACTTAACATCAAGCTTAAATTGCTCGTAAGACAAGGCAGAGAGAGGTGTGATACTACTAGTAACTAACACAACTACGGACTACACCCTAACAAGGGCCCACTAGGGCCACTGCCGGTCAGGGATGCGGAATTGGTTTGAAAGAGTCACCGCACCCTTCCGTGTTGCGTGGGCATTTGCAGCACGCAACACGGATGAATTTTAGTCAGTAAGAGTCTGATACCCCCTTCCGCTCCGCCTAGAGCGGTTGGAGTCATTTGATAATTTCCCATACTAAAAAAAAACCTAACGTACAGACATTACCTACCCACATTATACTTCTTCACTAGGTTTCGGTAAATTTCGGAAAATGGTATTGCTGCGTTGTATCGAATTTCCCGAAAAAATACTACGTATTCACAACCGCTTATATCAATACCTACGTAAAGTCACTTTACCTGAACAACTATGCCAACAGCTTGCGACATGATATACACCTTAAAATATCTCTCGGAAATCTCAAATGATTCGTGAAAGGAATTTGAAAGTTCGTTCGAATGGGATCTCGACTTCTGTACGGAACTGTTAGCGACGGCGGCGGTGGATCGAGGCGGCCTTTTACTTTTAAAAACATTTTTAGCTGTCTATAACAATACGCGAGGCGTTCTGGCTTTGAAAAATACTTGCACTTTATCTTTATTCGCGGCTTAGGTTTCTGATTTTTCTAAGCAGAATGTTAAACATTGGTGCCCACGTCTAACAATAAAGAGTAGCGTTTTCCAGCGACATCATACGCGTGATAGTCGAGATAGTCGAAACCTCCTATGGAAATGCACGGTACATCATCTACCAGCCGAAAGCTGGTGACATAGGGCTCCCAAAAATGTCACCACATCAACCGATCCTAGGCGTCTCCTATCCAGCGGAATCTCGCAGTCTTCACCAGGTCATCGGTCCACCTTGTGGGGGAGGCCATCGAACGAACCGTAGGTACTACCGGAAAAAAATCCTTTTTGTCCTAATCCAATTCCGTTCAGCTTTTGTGGCGTAATTGATTTTAACTATCATCCAAACATGAAGGTTTTCACATTCATAATATTCATAGGAATTAGGATTGATTCACTGAGATAAAATCACCGTACTCCCGATAAGGAATATACTAAAAAAATAAACGTCTACCTACAAAATGGCAGATTTATAATGAACATAAAACTCGAGTTTTGACTTTTGGGACATACTACGCAATTTATCTTATTGTCACTATATTTGTTGTTGAGAAATAAAGCGAACATGAAGTAAAACAGAAAAATGTCCTCCAAACTTCGAAAATTAATTGCATGAAAACAGTGTAAAAACTATTTATTAACTACTAGCGCTGTGCTAATGAACAATATTGTTGACTTTTCAGCAATATAAGGTAGTTTTCCTTTATCGAAAACCTGTTAAATACAATTTAAATATACAACGTGTACCAGAATTAACGCAATATCTTAAAAGGGGTCATTGTACTCCTCATTATGAACAACTTTCACTAATACGGGACCAACCCCGAAATCGCGAAAAAATCACCCGCTCAGTACATTTTGTCGAGTTATGCGCACAGCGTACCTACACAAGGGTATGGAGCAGTTGCTTTTTTCTCGCGATTTACGTGTTGGTCCCATAGTAAACGTTGTTCATAATTATAAGCACAACGACCCCATATCAGATATTGCGTTTATTCTGTTACACGTTGTATATAATGAAATCCTTTACCTAAAAGCACAATATTTTATCCTCCGAACGAGTTTTTCCCATTAGTTACGTACAAAACCCTGTTGAAGGTATAATATTTCGATAAAGAGGCCCAATAATTGCCGTTTTCCCATCAAACATTCATTAAAAAGTAATCAACACGTTGCGCCGACACGGCCGGGAGAGAAACTCGCTAATTTCTTACAACAATACAAGCCCATCTCAGCCACGTTTTCACCAGATTTTACTTTCGTCCCAAGGTCCCGAAAAAAATAATCAAGTGGAATAATATCGTGGAAAGTAGTCGACTACTTTCTGAACTGTTGAAAGTAACCCAACTTAAAAGGTTTATTTCAGGCGAACCTACTAAATTACAAAACTTTTCGTGTAAAACGAAATTCACACACACGGTTCGCAATAAACAATCTAGGTTCTACTCCGTACTACTCAATGCATACAAAAAAGTCCCGGTATATTGGCGAACACCTGAACGACAAGAGGTCTCGGGCTCCGCTTACGAATCGCTCCCGATATTCCGATCACGTGCTCGTAGGCTTAACTCGACCTCGATTCCACTCAATTTAAACGTCTAACACGATTTTATTTCCTCTAAAAGTATCAACGGGTAGTGAATGGCTGTCGACCTATAATTTGAATCTGAAAACCTTTGCTAGTTGGATGCTAGAACGTGGAACAAACACCCGAACAATCCTTCCTCAAAGCGCTTATGCAAACTATCTCTTTGTGTTTTGGAGTGCATTTTTCAACTGTTGCAGCGTCTCGACCTTAATAAGAGTGCAGCAATTAGCGCTGAGAGAGACAACAGCGCACGATCGCGGGGTTCATTACCGCGCGCTTTCGCCATCCGACAGCTTTAATGATCGTCGAGAGAGAATTATGCATAAAGCCATCCCTATTACGTCAAAAATTTGAAGCCGAAGGATTAAGGAGGTTCCATCGAGTGAGGCGTTATTCAAAACGAGCCCATTCACGCAATGATTGCGCTGACAGCTTGATCCACCCTGCGGGACGCAGCACCACGTCGCGTCGCTTAAATGTGGCGTAGAAAAAACTTCAATAAAACCAGCATAAACGTCTCTTTGTGCTTTATTGCTTGAAAGTCGTTCACTTGCTGAAACAACCGTCCCGATGCGAAGACGTTCGTTAAAATAGCTTTTACGACGCCGTTGTTATGATATTGCGTAGGAGTGTTGCCTACGTAATATATCTAGACACTTATCGGAGCGTCTAATAATAAGTATCAAAGCAAATGAGTTCCCTCATATACCAAAACGGGAGCGTTCAGAACATAACGTTCGCATTGATACAAAAAAGAGGCTCATTCAGTTTTTCCTTTAAGAAGTTGCTGAAATATGATCTAACATAAAGCCACTTGTTAGAAAAAACGCTGTTCCACCTAGTTACGAATTCGGTTCACGCACAGAACACAATTTGCACGTGTCTAGCGGACAAAAAAATGTTCTGCGCTGTGTTCTAAGTTTATGAGTGGAGTATAAAAAGTTTGCACAAAGTTGCACGAGTAAATCCGCGGGGCTTTGGTCTGTATTGCCAGATTAAGCATGGTCGTCGCTAAGCCACGCGCCGTTCCCGCTCAGGATTTCGTTGAATGCTTAGTTTTATTGCTCCTCGATTTTAGAATACTGTTTTGCTTGATTGAAGCCTTGAGAAAACGCCTCTATTGCTGTAGCATTGTATTTGGTTATCCTTTGCAGCGTACTTCAAGCTTATACTGATGTGTCCGCCATACTTTTATTAAATGAATTCATCAGCGAAATAGATAATCATACAATTTTAAATCTAGAGGATGGTAAAATGAAAATTATCATCTACTTACGTATGACATAATAATATTATAGTGCTATCACGAATCCGGCTGCCACGCGCAGTAATTATGGCAATATCCCTCGGGATTTCTCGCTGTAGGAGAGGCACTGTTATGAATAATTACGGGCTGATGTGAAAAATATGGAAACACGTACCTACATCAGCACATAGGTAGTAGGAACATTATTATAGTTGATATTCAACTACCGGTTGAGTTTCTTAATTCATTGAGTTTTTTGTTGTAACATGGGATTGCTATTAATTGAGTAAGAAAACATCTTTCTAATTGTAACTAACTACAAAACATAGCTAAAATCATGACCCTAAATGGCTTTGCCGTAGTCGGCTAAAAAGGAGGTTATCAATTCGACCTGTATGTGCAGTATTATTATTTATTCAGTGTGTACTTTATAGAAATTAAGAACGAACCATCCTGCATAGTTAGGTACCTATATTTTGTCAGGATTTTGAAACTCTATTCAAGCCAAATTATCGACTGAATTGTGATCAATCTCCACCATTCTTTTACCCCAATTCTTTTTACTTAAACCAGTGATTGAATATTAGATCGCGACAGAGATAGACGTTTGTTAGTACTATTTAACTCCGCAAACAATAAACCCGGCCATAAGAGTTTTATTGAGTCGTTTATCTCTGCTGAATCTCAGTTTCAATCTATTTTAACGAGGCCCATAATATTTATATACCCTCTCTTCGTACCGAAAGAAATAATTAACATTTCATCAATTTAACTCATTGGTTCCCAAGCTGCGGCCCGCGGCGGGCCACTGGTGGTCCACAAGAGCTAAAATATCGTCCGCGAAAGGTTTAAATTTTCATACTTCAACACAAAAATAATATTGATGTACCTAATTGGTTTACATCTATATTATTTTTGAGTGTTTAATTTTTCTATCAGAATGGCTATTAAATTAATAACCAGTTTTTAGACCAATGCAGTCTTAATTTATTTTTGCTTTGTGGTTTTGCTAACAACAAAGAAATCAAAGTGGTCCCGGGTCAAGTGAAGATTGAGAACCACTGATCTAACTACACACCACTCAAATTCTTCAAATAGGCAATCTAATATAGAGTCTAATAAATAAATAGTCTAATAAATAAATTGAGTGTGAAAAATGAACCCTAATCACATCAAACAAATTGCAGTCAGTCAGTTTAAAATTCAATTATCTCGAATTCACTTTAAATAATTGAGTTGAAAAAAGCAATCATCTTAAATCAAGAAGATTGTCAGAGTTTATTTGGATATAAGCGATAAATAGCTTTTAGCTTAAGTAGCGACGTTTCAAAGGCTTCGCAACGTATTTATGTTTCTTTTAAATGGCAAATAGTAGCCGCGATTGAAAACCGGCCTCCTAATTATCGCTACTTGAACGGTTATAGAAAAACCGGCCAAGTACGATTTAGACTTTAACGATTTTAACGAAGAGTTTCCGTAGGTACCATAAACCGAAAAAAACACGCTTCGTGTTTGGAGGCCCCTTTAATTTTTAATTGAATATTTTTTTCATATAGCGACAACAGATATACACACTCTGTGAAATTTCCAACTGTTTATATATAACGGTTTATGAGAAATAGCCCGCTGATGGACAGACGAATGGACAGCGGAGGCTAGTAAGCCTCCGCTGTCCATTCGTCTGTCACGGCATCCACGGTTACTAACTCAGTAGAGTTAGTAACCGTGGATGGAACCCCACGTTTGTAATCCTTCGGTTCACTTCTAGACATTAACGGCCGTCGCCACTACGACCGGTCCTGTGCTTTTCGTATCATGCTGATAGCGTATGCCATGCTACCGTTTTAAAGTTCTTGATCTCTTCCTATTGTGCTATAAGACAACAAACAAAGAGATTGCTTCCCTAACTCTTCACTTCAGAAACCTCACGAAACTTATTTATTTTTCCAGCAATGAAAACGGAAAATGCAATACTTTAATTTCTCTACCGTCATCTATCATCCCAAGTGAATGTATCGCGTATTCGCGTGACACCACATTTCAGCGAGACACGAAATAACTTAATGCAAATGGAGCTCCCTGCGAGTTTGTGAAAGCACGATAACTTGGATCCTGAGAAATGAGCTCGAGACCGCTCCTCAAGCGAAAATTACGCTATCCGTTACTTGCAGACAGATTCTGATGCTGCGATGCTGTGGTGTCTTGATTTTAAATCTGCGGATTGATACCACTATTATCATTATTTAACTACCTTTTTGGTAATGTGTGGAAATTCTCATGGATGTCCTCCGCCCTGGGGTGCACGCAGGTTCAGACTCTCTACATGGTATTCTGCAGTTACATTTGGCGGGTCGATAATATATTTTTTTATCTACTCAATCATTTATTATTTTCTGTTATAATATCCATTTATTTATGAAAATAACCTTTCAGCAGTTTAAACAATTTAGATAAGTAACTAAGCATTAAGTCCGCCCATGTACCACTATTGTACATAAAGTTTAAATAAATAAATAAATAAATAAAAGGTTCGTTTTCAAGTGCTCAAAAGTAAAGCGAAATGCTTTACTAATCTAAGTTTCTAACATATACCAATAGGGCTGCGATAGAATTGAATTGTTCACACATAAAGTTCGGCGAGCGATAAAATTGTCTGGCGCGAAGTTATCCCATCGGGCGAGTAGTGATATTATGAAACAACAGCCAATCGAGACGGCGCATCCCTGAGGAGCGGGGGACACAAATACATAGGCTGCAGTAAATGACAAACTAGAAGCTTAGTATGAAAGGGGTTTTAGTATCTAATAAGAAGAGGAGGTTGCATCAAATACAAAAATTCTCTCATATTTTTGTTTTGATATTTTTTCCTTAATATATATCAGTTTCCCAACATCACCCTTAAATATGACCACGCACGTCTGGAACACCCTGTATGTCGCTGAGAACTAGCTTAATCAGCCGTTTAATCCACAGCCTAAGTGTCATCTCGGCATTTAATTGAACCGCTAAGCAAATAATTCGGTTCAATATCGTTTAATGACTTGCCTAGCCAATTAGCGGAACTTAGGGCACCCCGACACGGATTGGTTAGGTTCCTTTAAACCCTTCAGACAGAAATAGGAGCCTTAGTCAGGTTGGGGTTTGAGGTGGCCATGTTAAGAAATTTGAAGTAGTTTTAAGTAATAGAGAATACGCAACGTTAAATATTTCATATATTTTTATCACACGAATACCCTATTCTATGAACGGCCTAAGCCTATGTCATTTTGGCCGCTGATTAGACGGCGCCGCCGTTCAGTGAAAAGTCTAGACCACAAATTAAACCGCAGATTAAATCAGTTGGCTGACCAAAATTATATGACGATAGTCCGCTGAATGAATGATGAATGATAGTGTCTACTTGATTAAACCTGATGAGTCACTAGCAGAAGGTAATAGAGTACAAATTGTTGTGAAAATCGTATCATCATTATTCGTTCAGCCGGAAGACTTCCAACGCTGGATATAGGCCTCGCCCGAGCGTCGACAATATTAGCCGGTACTGTGCTTCTTGCATCCACTGGAATGAAATCATTAGATTAATTCATCAAGTAAGCTCCATCATCGACCACATCGTTGCTTTATATCAGGCGAGCTCAAACGCGAGCCCATCAATATTAAAAAAAAAACCGAACAAGTGCGAGTCAGACTCGCGCACCGAGGGTTTCGATCGAGTCTTGGTTTTTTTTTCGAGTAGGTATACATTACCCACGGAAGTTTATAAACTATGACAGCATTCTTATAACTCTGACAAAAATTTAGCAGGTAAGATAGAAGGAAAAACTTAACTTTGTTGCTGAAAAAACTTAATGACTGTAGGTCAACGGGAAGTAAGTTTGGTTTTTTCACTGCTCCAAGGGGTAGCAGACCCTGAGTATTTGATACTAATTTCAGATAGATTCTTCCATACGTTCTTGAGAAAAAGGTCTTGACAGACGGACAGACAGCAAAGTGATCCTATAAGGGTTCCGTTTTTGCCGATTGAAGTACGGTATCCTAAAAACAACCTCATCCAATAAACAACTTGGGTAAGTAAGAGGAAGCCATTTTTCTCTTTATTTTGTACCATAAAACAACACATGAAAGTTTCTGCCGATAAAAATAGTCTTGCTCGAATTTGTCCCATCGGGGGTATGGTGTGAACAGGCAATCCATACCGTGCCATCCCATGGGGAAGTATCGTCGGCTCATACTTCATTATCCCAGATGCGTCACTGCACAAGAACGCTATCTACTGTGTCAAATTCAATTAGTTAATGAAACTCTACAGATATTATGGGTATCGTATTTTCTAGAACCGTTTTCGAATTTATGTATTTTTTATTTTATAACCTACCATATTTCTCAACCTGTAATTTAGTTTGAAAACCGGTCAAAATTTGGCAAATACTCAATTCAGAAACCCTCACCGCGGTCGTTCATTGGAACAGTTATATTAATAGACTTGAGAGTAAGAGTTATAAGATATATGTCACTACAAAAAACTATATTTTCTTAATAAGATATGGATTTATTGGAAACTATTGAATTTGGATGGAATTTATTGTATACAAAACGATTTTTCCATAATTTATCGAGAAATTATAATCTAATAAAGATTTCTTACAATCTTACGGAGACTGCAATTTTCCGCTGCTAATTTAATGATATTGTCAGACCACAAAAAAATATGTTTACAAGTTCCTCTTGCTTCACTTTACTGTTCAATTTGCTCGACTGCAAAAATAGAAGTCGACTGTTGAATTCAATTTACTGAGATTGAAACATACATCAAGTGGTTGTCCATTTAAAACAGTGGTTCCTAACCTTTATTTGACCCGGGACCACTTTGATTTATTTGTTGTCAGCAGGGACCAGAAATCAAGAAGAAAATTTTAACTGTACTTATCTTAAAAAATATCATAGAAAACAAAATATTTCTGATAGCAACTTAAAATCAGTTTTCATAAATGACATTTTTGAAGTAGAAACATTCAAATTTTAAACCTTTCGCGGACCATATTTCAGCACTTGCAGACAACCAGTGGTCCGCGGACCACAGGTTGGGAACCACTGATTTAAAAAGACCAATGGCGTTAGGTAGCTATACCTACAGGACAGAGGTACAGTTTAATTATCTGTCTCAATTAACCAAACTAAACTGCAAATTAGCTTCAATTTTGACTACTTCGGTTACGGTATTGTTTCATAATTGAGAACTGTCAAACTTATTGGCCTTCAGAAAAAGTAAAAATTTAAAATAAAAATTCAGGAAACCTTTTGCAGTGTAAAGCAGGACTTTACACTGCAAAAGGTTTCCTGAAATTTTTATTTTCCCCCTCTGTCTGTCTGCCAACAGGGAGAGATGGCGGGATCGTGCGGAGTGCTGTGTCCGCCTCTACTACCGACGTGGACGCCTCGACGTGACCACGACCGCTCTGTCAAGAGTGAAACGACAGAAAAGAAGATAGGAGCCGACAAAGGCGAAAGTAAGATAGTCATTCGGATGGGTGGCCTCCCCTCTCGTGCACCTACTTACTAAGCCAAATGTCATGAAATTATAAATGGCTAGCCAATAGAAACCAAAAATTCTGAACTTCTCAGTAATTTCTCTAATTACGAGCAAATGGGCATAAAATAAACCTATATACCGGCCATTTTAATATGCATATTAAAATTCCTTCGTTTTACGAATGAAAGCAACCGAGCTGCATATCGTTTCGTGCAAGCTCTGAAAGTTTAATTGGAAAATATCAAGTACGTAAATATAGTACGTAGGTATATGTATGTAAACATTTACAACAAAAGATTTACGATAGACAACTATTAACTTTTACTCTCTTTAACTTTACATCACGCCCGCATTTTCCAAGTTTTTTTTAATCTTTTGTAGAGACTGACTAAAGAAGAGTCAAGTTCAGATTACGGGCTGCTAAGAACGTCTCGAGAAATTCCTCAAAATAAAAAAACATTGGAGAAACTAAATACCGCTTTGCCTTGGGCTCCATCCAAGTGATGATTCTTCTCTCAGCAGTTGCTTGTGACCAGTGAAACGGGACTATAATTGCTTAGTTTCGATTAAGAGTCGTCAACAATGGTTCGTCACTGTCCTTGTCCGGGCATTTTCCAGAGATTAAAATTTAGTTTACCTTCTATTTAAAGCTCCTAATGTAATTTTTGCATTACATCTACAATAATAGTACATTGTTCACCGAGAGGAGAAAGTGACCGATTACCGTCGAGGGTGTCGTTTGAAGCCCGAGCCGTAGGCGAGGGCTTTAAAACACCCAAGATCGGGAATCGCAGTTTCTCTCGAGTGATACATAGTGCTTTATACTACACCTAGAAGGAAAATAAAAAACGAAATCTTTACTAATTGAAATTTATATTGAAATTGTTGCAGTTAAAACTGAATCCTCAAACAACACACAAATTGGAAATGGCGCCAATGGCGTCTGCAATTTTCACATGTTCTTTTTTCAAATTGTTTATCCTGCCGCCGCAGGGTCGCACTGCCAGCCCGACACCATCCAACACACAGCTAGTGGCCAGTGTCATTTTGCGAACTTGGAGATAAAAACTCACTGTAAAAACTTTTTGGCTTTTGATATTTAGGTTACCGGCGCATAGTCTTACCCAAAATTAAAAAAGAAAAACCACGTAAGAAATGGATTTTCATACACTTTTCTCTCCCGCTCAGATGCGTTTTCTCCCCGCATATTTGTTCGATATGCAATGACGTACTTTCTACCGTAAATTTGATAAAGTATCAAGGTACTTTCTAAGCAGGTGTAGTATAAAGAGTATTTCTATTCTATGACACACGACATTGCCTACGCAACCTACAATGATATTTATTTCTTATAACTACTTATAGCTGACGTAATGCACTCACAACTCATTCAAAGCGGAGTAAACGTCATTGCTATATTTGACTAGAAGAGCAACCCACGCGAACACAGTTCGTGATACGTAACCGTTGGCGTAAATCGAAAACGTGAGCAATACACAGTAGGCATGAGGACACGTCTACGTTTTGTTGAGTCTTCTGTAAATGATGTGTTTCTATGTAAAGTTAGTTTCAACACATCTTTTTTTTTTAAGGATGGGAAATCATCAAATGACTTCTTCCGCTCTGGGTGGAGCGGAAGGGCGTGTCAGACTCTTACTGACTAAAACCCATCCGTGTTCCTTCTAAAGCCCTTTGCGTTCCAGGGCCGCGGTGACTCTTTCGAACAAATTCCGCAACCCTGGCAGGCTCTGGCCCTAGCGGGCCCCGTCTTCTATGCTGACATCTCTTTGAGGCTCGCGTGAAACACAACGCGCCATCAAACCGGGCCTGGTGGTGATCGGACAGCGAGCCACCCAACGCTCGCCCTCCGCAGACCCGCGCCTACGGTGGCCGGGGATCGCCCTGCGACTCCCGACGCCCGGGGCGTCTTCTCCTGTAGCGGCGGTTGGGGCGAAGGCCTTGCCTTTCCCAGTTTCAACACATCTAGGGTCACAAGTTTGTCTGGATCCACTCAAAACCTTGAGGCTCCGAATAACTCCGAATAACTCCGGATTTTTCAAGCTTTGTTCAGCACCGAGGGTTGAAAATCCAACATTAAGGTTTTCATGAGAAGTATTTCATTACATAGTTTTGCATAAACAGGATGATTTTTTGAAGTGTGGATGACCGAATCCGAAACTATGAGGAATAGCGAAAAACACTCGAACTCTTTTTTTATGAAAACTGTAACTGGAATACCTACCTAGCTAGGAGCCAGAACTCGAACTGGTTGATTTTGAAAAATGTAATTTTCCTTTACGGCCTTTGTATTGCGAAGAGTCCATTAGCTCTATTTAGCATGTAATAATATAAGCATGGGTTAAAATGGTCGTTGATAAGCATACGATACGTACGCCGTACGAGTATTTGTGTTAATAAATTTATAACCGTAACTTTACTTCAATCTTCTTCAATATTTTTGCGTATAACCCAAACAATAAAAGTTATAGGAGATATTTACTATCAAGAATGAATACCAATTATTAGTGCTTACCCACATTCAATTAAAAACACATACAACTTCGATTTAATAGGCAATAACGTTCCCATTTAGTGCCGATGGACGTTTTACTAAAATCTTTCACATACTTACATTTCTTGATGATTTTATGAAAACTACTCCTTTCCCGGAATCAGTTGTAGTTTTCATAAAATCATCAAGATGTGTGTCCATGGACACTTTTTTGCAATAGTTACAGCTTTTGTGTTTACCTTAGCACGGTAATAGCGGTCACTGATCCACCTACATTAATTGTTATTCTTTATTTCCAAAAGTCAAAAAGGCGTCTAAAATCGACATCTATCGTGGTTTTGGGTATTGTTTACTAATGAACAGTTTGTTGTTGTTTTTGTACTCGAAGAGCCCAACCAACCCGTTTTGCGATGCTGAGGGCCGATTTTTCGATTGCCCGATAACATTTACCTGAGGAAGAAAAATGGCGGTTTGACATTTTTGTATGAAAATTATGTCAAAATTAAGTTAAAAAATATCTGATAACTGTAAAATCAACATTACCGCTTAAGGGCAGATTTTATCATCACTTTAATTGATTGAATTTGTAAAAACAGTTTTATTATTTCATCTTTAAAATTCAAAATCTGTCGTGTATGAAGTTTTAGCAGTCAATTTCAATAAAACTTTCAGTTTCACAAAAACAGCAGTTCATTGTCCTACGCTAAAACCTGAAATGTAGCGTTCGTTTATACAAACAAAAGAGCGTTTTATAGCTCGTATATAGCGTAGCTAAGTGCTGGATCCGCCACAAGACGTTTGTGTCGAATTACTCTTTTTATTTCCGCAGTTTTTATTATGGTAATAACGCGAAAGGCCCATGAATAATGTTCAGTCCTGTATCATAACGAGAGCGAGAAGTTCTTTGTCCTAGTCGCTTGTTACCTACGTGACTGAAATGTATGAAAATGGTTTATAATCTTTCAGGTATCCATTGGTACCCAATGAACTGTTTTCTTACGCACATAGGCGAGCCTTAGAACATCGCGTTAGCTAATAAGTGTGTACCGATATGCACCCAAACTATCGTATTTTTCGTCAACTTTTCGATCTCCCATTGATTGCTGTTTTATTTTCCTGAAAAGACCGGGAATCACAAAATGGTGTCTTGATAAATGAGACCAATTTTATTTTGCTAAGAATGGTAGATTCGTTCAGCCATGTGTGCCAGGGTAGGTACTGTAGTTAGATAGGTAACAAATAAAGTTCCTTTAATTCACCAGGCGTTTCGTGACTTCAGTAAAAGAGTACCTACTTCTTCTTATTTTGCAGCAATCATCAACCTCATGCCTTTATCCCAAGCTTTTTATTTATTTGGGGTCAGCCATATAATTTCTCGCACATTCCATCCATCATCTCTCAACGGACTTTATCTTATTTTTCAGTATAAATTCATATACACTGATACTGCTTTTACACCAACACATAGAATACAGGCTCTACTAAGTTAGGTATTAGACCATCATCAATCATACCCGAACTAATATCATAGAGAGGACAGTTTCGTTTGTTTGTTCGAGCATAAAAACGGCTTATCTGATTGATATGAAACTCTCCTATCGGGCTTATAATGTCCAGATTGATAAGGTGTAGTAAGTAAATATTTGCAGACATTCTAGAAAAAAGACACGTATTTTTTTGGGTTTAACCACATCGGAAAATCTGAAAGAACTTGAAAAAACATTTACCTCTTCTATGCTAATTCTATTCGTAGCTATTGTCCTCCTTCGTAGCGTATAGATGGCAAAAAATATTTTGAATAAAGTTATTTATATTTCATCAACAACACAATGATACAGTCATAAGGTCCTCAAGTGAAGTCTCACAGTGCACAGGTGACAGCCGTAGACCCAAGATGGACGGTGAGCCATAATGGGCCAACTGTACTACTTAGGTACGTATAATAAAACTGTGTGTTGTCACCATCGTCATAATTTCAGCAGAATGTCAGAGCTGAACGTAAACCACTGCCAGGGTTGCGGAATTGTTCGAAAGAGTTCCCGCGGCCCTGGAACGCAAAGGGCATTTGGAAGAACACGGCTGGGTTTTAACCAGTAGGTACGAGTCTGACATTCCCTTTCTCTTAGCCCAGAGCGGTAGGAGTCATTTGAGGATTTCCCATCCAAAAAGAAAATGGTCCCCAAGCGTCACCACATCGACTGTCCAAAGCCTTTAACTTTCAAAATAAGAGGTAGTTTCTGAAATAAGTAGTTATGACAGACAGCCTAAGTCGCGCCAAACAATTTTTTTACAATTTTGGCACACATTGCTAAAAAAGGAAAAGATTTGATGTAGGTACCCACAGTTGCATTATGTACGGAAAAAGGGTTAACCGACATCATTAACTCTCATTAGCCTTAAAAGCAAGCAAGGATTTCTACACACAGGTAAAAAAAATGTAGCCCATTACAATAAACAACAAAATGTTATCGTATTAATACTTTACATGTGTTTACTGTTTACGTGTCCAGCATTACATTGACCTACTTGTGGTTGTTAATAAATACTTCATAACAAATAATGCAACTCGAATTTACTCGATGTTTTCGTGTGCTCCTGATTGGCTACCTGCAGAGCTGCTAACTGAATCATGTTGTTTATGTTGAGAAAACAACGAATTAAATTAATTGAAGTAGATACGTAGTTAGAAAATGAAATGTGGAAGGAGTGAAACAGGAGTAATTATAAAAGCACATTATTGCATTGTTATAGCTTTCAGTTAAAGCTCTGTTTAGTTACGAAATATTAACTGTTGACGAACATTCAAATATATAGGCAGTAGATTAGTAATAGGAAAACATACTTTCCGATTGGTCCCATAGAAATTTCATCAAAATCGGTGTTTGGTTTTAAAATCGAAATAGCTGGAAAAAATATGTCATACAAGTAAACGAAATTGCGTATTTTGTCTTGCTGGGACTTTCTAGTGATGTTGTTAAGTGTGGGGTACCACTAAAATGTAAAAAACATTTTTTTTTTACAAAAAACTACAACCGACTTCCACATAAAAAAAAACACTAAGCACAAAGTATTAAATAACTTTAATTTTGGAATTCGGTGTTAAATACGAAGAAACAACCAAAACACCTTTCTTAAGTTTTTTACTCAACAGGATGTTACTTACCTGGATAAGTCCTAAAATATTTAAGGAAAGTCTTACATTGAACCTTAAGAAAAACTTATTCTTCTTCTTATTCTTTCTTAACTATTTACTATCCGTCTGACCTTATGTGTAGGTCCTAAGGTACCTAGTGTACCTACCTCCTAATCGTAGATAGCATCGGTAAACTTGAACAAATTACAGTTCTTATCTAAAGTGGTCGACATCGCGCCTTCATCCTCTTGAGGAGATCATCGCATCCTTTTTACCCGAGTGCTCATAACATATTGTAAGTAATTCATCAATGAACGCTGAAGTGCCATCATCGACCATTGAGTTTGAAGGTAGATTCTGATGGTGATATCGGATAACAGTCCTCTTTTAAGGATTCTAATTATACAATTTTAATGTAAACAAAGAAAAATACTCATCTTGCCAGCCTTTGGTGTGCCAAACTGACTCGCTCTTTGCCTGAACCTAATAAGAGAGTAGATATGTTCTTCTAATCTAATACCAACAAACTAAACCCAAGAGACCGCTCTAAAACACATGATGTTGGTTGAAAACTAAGCAAAAATTACGTTAATTTTATTTAAACAATTCAAACGTTATAAATAAGACAAACTCATTTCAAAACTCATTTTGGTTCAATTACCCCGAAATCAGTGATTAATTGAACCATACCTACATACGTGGGCGTTAGGTACTCTCATACATACCTACCTATTCACATACTCTTATACAGATCTAATAATTCTTCAAAGGGAGCTTGGTACGCATCGCGTCAAGCTATTATATAGAATTTATAACCTTGTGGATTTGTTCGTAAGAAATAAATTTTCGGTACAAACACCTGAGACAAAACCGCACAAACAACGCGTAAAAATGTACTTTTATTATATGGGTTATTTTTGAATAAACCTTGAGAGTAAATGCTTGTTTTAGGTAGGTAGGTCACCTAACTAAATTGGATGGAACCGACCTCGTACGAACCTAACTATAAATATCTACCTGCTTTAACAGTTTTGACTTTTAATAGTTGTGCCACATTTTTATTTAAACAAATGACGGTACTGCTTCTTCTATCATATCAACAAATCATGATTTAGGTTTGTTGAATGGAGGGCTGTAAGTCCTAAGAACTCATTATGCAAGAGGTGGAAATTTGTGTCTAACTTGTACCTACTTTATTCATGAAAAAAAACTTCATCTGTCAAAATATATACAGTGTTCTAAAAGAGATTCGATGTCACCGACATCATTAGACTGCTTGAAAAGTGATTTTTTATTAACTTTTAAGTTGTTTATTGAGGTCTAACCTCAATAAACAACTTTAAAAAAATTGACAATATTATTTTATTTTGATATTGCTTGGTTACTCTAAGCAGCTACAGAACACCACTTTTAAATATGATAAAACACTTCTGCAACACAGTTAATGAATGAAAAGCTTCATAAAACCTGTAGACAATTTTTTTTTAGTAATCAAACAACATATCACTTTTTTATGTTTAAATTGCATGAGAATTTTAGAGAAACATTTTTATATATTTTTAACTAATTATGAATTCTTATAATGTATGTGTAAATTCCTATCTATAACAGCTCCGTCAGCAACAGCTCTATCAGTTACAGCTTTATCGATAACAGCTCTATCTGTAATAGCTCCATCAGCAACAGCTCTATCAGTTACAGCTTTATCGGTAACAGCTCTATCTGTAACAGCTCCGTCAGCAACAGCTCTATCAGTTACAGCTTTATCGGTAACAGCTCTATCTGTAACAGCTCCATCAGCAACAGCTCTATCAGTTACAGCTTTATCGGTAACAGTTCTATCAGTAACAGCTGTATCAGTTACAGCTCTATCACTGACAGCTCTATCAGTTAAAGCTGTATCAGTTACAAGTCTATCGGTAACACCTCTATCAGTTACAGCTATATCAGCCACAGCTCTATCGGTAACAGCTCTATCACTTACAGCTCTATTTATTTATTTAAACTGTATGTACAATAGTGGTACATGGGTGGAGTTAGTGCATCAAAGCATTCTCTACCAGTCAACCTTTGGGTTTGGGATAACAAATAAAAACAAAAAATTAAATAGAATTTTGTTTAAGAAAGAATATACAAATAATATATATATAATACTTATAAAAAACATAAGTATGCTAAAATAATAAACGAATAAATATGATATATTATAAATCTTACTGATTAAGATAATTCATAATAATCATGACGAAGAACACCTAAGAATTACAGGCTTTTAAGTAGTGTTTTCGGATTTTAGTCTCAAAGGAAAATGTAGACTCCGCCTTCTTAATGTCAAGGGGTAGCATATTCCAAAGTTTAATGGTAGAAATAGCGTAGGAAGTAGACAAAAACCTCTATCAGTTACAGCTTTACCAGTCACAGCTCTATCAGTTACAGCTCTACTAGTCGCAGCTCTATCAGTAACAGCCCTATCAGTTACAGCTCCATCAGTTACAGCTCTATCAGTTACAGCTCCATCAGTTATAGCTCCATCAGTTACAGCTCTATCAGTTACAGCTTATAATCCATGACAAATAAATAAGTACTAAATTTAATTACTATTAGACTACAAAGTTACAATTTTTTCTATGACATTATTAAAAAAATGTTTACTTACCCAGTTACATTTTATAAGTTGAATTTCAAAGTCAAAGTCAAAGCATTTATTTCAAATAAACCATTATCAGGTACTTTTGAATTGTCAAAGTCAGTCCGTCAAAACATGAAACTATTTGCACGTTCGAAAGCGTAGATCTCTATGGAGAAGAACGTGCAAGAAACTCCACGGACACTCTTTTAAATCATTTTATGTTTACAAAAATCCTGGTTACATAAACCTAAAAAAACAATTTATAGTATGAAATATTAAAATGAGGCAGTGGCAACCAAGGGATGACCGACACGAACATGACGCATGCATCAGCACCATTCAGCTCAACCATTTTGAAGGGAACTGAATGNTTTTGAATTGTCAAAGTCAGTCCGTCAAAAACATGAAGCTATTTGCACGTTCGCAAGCGTAGATCTCTATGGAGAAGAACGTGCAAGAAACTCCACGGACACTCTTTTAAATCATTTTATGTTTACAAAAATCCTGGTTACATAAACCTAAAAAAACAATTTATAGTATGAAATATTAAAATGAGGCAGTGGCAACCAAGGGATGACCAGTCTCCACTGACGGCGCCCGTTCACGAACATGACGCGTGCATCAGCACCATTCAGCTCAACCATTTTGAAGGGAACTGAATGATCCGATACACGCGCCACTCAGCGAGACATTGGAGTGAGCATGACACACCCTCAACTGCCCCTGCTATTTCATGTCAAAAACAAGGAAACTATCTATTAACATAATGGTCCATGGTTCTCACATTTACAGAACTTGAAAAAAAATTGGTTCTACATTATATAAAACTATGAATATCAATCTGAAAATACAGAAAAAGAAAAGTTTATTCCAAACATAATATAAGATTATGCGGAATAGTATTATTATTAGACATAAAAGAGGGTGAGCATCTCTTCCAAATATAAAACCTAACTAGTGGAACCAAGCGGCTGAGGCTGTGGAGCAGGACCGGCATTTAGCCAAGTATTTTTATCAAGGATATAATCTTCCAGTTTATAATATGCCTGCTTACATAGAGTACGTTTTATGCATGTTTTAATTTTTTTCTCATTCAGTTCGAGAATCTCACGTGGTATTTTATTATAAAACTTAACACAATATCCCATAAAAGAAGTGTGTACTTTAGCCAATCTGAATCGGGATGGATCTAATTTATTCCTATTTCTA
Source organism: Mamestra configurata (assembly GCA_002192655.3). Lineage (NCBI taxonomy): Eukaryota > Metazoa > Arthropoda > Insecta > Lepidoptera > Noctuidae > Mamestra > Mamestra configurata. The sequence goes on along the minus strand of NDFZ01005479.1, from coordinate 752,944 downwards.
GCATTAAAATTATGCCTATCACTGATCTTACTAAAAAGATGAAGATTTATCCGAACATACATAATGTTTTCATATATGTATTGACAAGGTACCGTCATGATGTTAATATCCTTAAACAGTTCCCTTAGGGAATCGCGCCGACCAAGATGGTATATGGCTCTGATGGCTCTTTTCTGCAGAATAAATATAGACTCGATGTCTGCAGCTCGTCCCCATAATAAGATACCGTAAAACATTATACTATGAAAGTAACTAAAATAAACCAGCCTCGCGGTATCTATATCAGTAAATTGACGGATTTTTCTGACAGCATATGCTGCTGAACTTAGCCGTGCTGCAAGAGATGTTAAATGAGGACCCCATTGTAGCCTCGAGTCAAGCGTGATCCCTAGGAAAACCGTGTCTTCGTCGAATTCAAGTTTCTCTTTGTCCAATACTATGTCGCAAGTATTACTTTTGACGTTCGGTAAAGCAAATCTGATGCACTTAGTTTTTTCCCATTTAATACTAAATTATTCACAGTGAACCAATTTTGGACCTGCTGTAGCGCATTATTTACGTCGTCAAGACTTGTAGAACGTCTATCTATCTTAAAAATTAAGGACGTATCGTCAGCAAATAACACCATCTCCGGTTGATTTTTTAAAAGATGGAGTACATCATTAATATACACTAAAAAGAGGAAAGGACCCAATATTGAGCCTTGTGGCACCCCCATTTTGACTTTTAAACCCCTTGAATTAACACCGTTTATTTGAACTTGCTATTGTCTGTCATTTAAGTACGACTTCACTAAAACCAAAACCATACTGTTAATCGTGTAAGATTTTATTGATGTTAAAATGAATGAGCATTTGATTGAGCATCACTTTTTCAAATACCTTGCTGAAAACCGGCAATACGGATACAGGTCTATAATTATTGGCATCTTTACTGTCACCGGATTTAAAAAGTGGTATAACCTTACTATATTTCATTATATCCGGAAAGACTCCTTGGTCTACACATAAATTGAATATTAAAGCCAAGTATGGTGCTATGGTCTCAATTATGGACGTGCACACTTTGACAGACATTCCCCATAAGTCTTCGGTCAATTTGATTTTGATTTGCCGGAAAGCTTTTATAACCGTGATAGGGTTGATATGTTTGAATTGGAATTCAACCGACAATTCAACCTGGCACGTTTGCTCTTAATAAATTAAATGCGAGGTCTCATTTAATTTATTAAGAAAGGTGGTGAAGGTGAAGAATTTAAAGCTTCAGTAGTTTTTGGTATTTTAGTTGGTCGACTATTACTCGTTAACTTGAAAAGCCTACATATCTGTGATAGTTTTCCTTTTAAATTCGTTATATATGCTACTACTATGAATTTTTTCACGTCTCCATAACGTCCGTTAGTTGGCAGAGGGGACACTTGATTCTAACAAAAGCACACTTAAGATTCCTTTCCGAGTTGATACGTGTGCGACCTTTAAGCTTAATATTTAGCAATCGGATACTTTGATGGAAAAATGATTTCAGCAAACTCTGAATATTTTTAAACGACCTATCCAACGACACCCCACAACATGGAGCAAACGATAAAAAAAATTCAAGATTTTATTTTACTAGTTTGTCGGCCATGATCAATATGTATACCTACCCATACCAAATTTTAACTTTCTAGCGTTAAGCGTATCTGAACTAAACAGACAGACAGACATAGCAAAACTATAAGGTTTTCTTGTTGACTACGGAACCCTAAAAATGAACGCACTTTCGCAATTATAATATTACCTATTAAGAATTTCGCATTCCATAGTTAATTTCAATGCTGCTTGCGCATGTCAATACGTTAGACTGTAGGTACGATTTTTTCTAAGAGAAAATTAAGTCCTAAGAAATTAAGAAACAACCTATCTCATCGCCACCACTACGTTTACCTGAGCAGATAAGAGACATTTAACATATGAAATAGATAAGAAAACAATATTTCATCCATTGTAATTTCACTCAGATTTACTGCCACATCTGGATAACGCAGGGAATTGAACCGTGAAAATGCGATAAATCGGTATTTGTAAGATATTACGGTGTCCCATAAAATGTGGAAGATTCGGCGTATTTTTAATAGATCTACATGAGAAAGAACTGCTTACAGTTCACTTAGAATTGCCTGCTGACGCGGATTCCTCAGCGCACGCAAGTTTTTCAATTGACTGTAAAAACGGTAAGTTTACTTAGATAATGTATTAAACAGTACATAACTATACTCTATCCGTTTAGGTAGTTAACTAAAGGTAAACAATCTTGATGTAACTTTTTACTTAAAAACTCAGTTTAAAAATAAAATGCAAGTAAAAACCAAAGTAAATACAACAGTAACGAATACTAAATCAATTGAACCATAAGTTTGAAAAGTAGTTTATTTGTTTAATATGAATTTGTTTAAAAATACACATCAAGATTGTTTACCTTTAGTTAACTACCTAAACGGATAGAGTATAGTCAGGCAGGAATAAATTTAGTTTTCTAACACAGTGATTTACGATGTGTCTAATGTGTCGACGGAATATGGCTTACTAGAGTTAGGTATTTGACTCAAAATTAACTAAATATCCGGATGAAACTGTATCAGTGTTTTTTTCTATGGGTTTATAGTTTGGTAGGTACCTTCCTCTCCTTCCTCTTAGTACTTTAAACAGACACAGGAATAGATACCTACCAATCCTTTAAGTGCCAGCGTTGAGTGCCCTGCCATAATGAAGAACCGATGTGCGAATTTATGCCTTAGCCACAAGTTATGGCGATTTTACAAGCCGCCTTGGCAACCAGCCAGGATTGTGTCCCAAAGGTACCTGACCGATGGCCATCGCCTTTCAAAAGAAATGACTGACGATGTTATTTCATAGGAGAATAAATGCAACCTCATTCTGTTTGGACCTTTTTTCTTGGTAGATTTCGTTTTTCTGCGTAGTCATTTCACACTCGCTTTATTTTTGCGAAAGTTTTAGGGCTATAATTTTTTCTATAATTTTTGGAAAATAGTTCGAATGAATATGTAGCAATGATTTTCTTTTGAAAAGGATTGAAGATCATTTAATGAAGAAGTTGAGTTACTTGTAGTACTAACTTAACCACGTACTCGTAGCAAGAGTAACATCGGAATGCGACGGGCCCCGCATATTAGGGCGTCGAGCGCTTGGACGTTGTCATAAGCCACCAATAACATGATGAAATCTGAGCTAATTCTGAAACCAGCTTGCTGAACTCTATCAAATTCAAATGTATTTAACTTTTGTACAAAGGTTATTATAATGTATATTATATTTGGTGTAGGTGCTAAACTTTAACATCTATCAATATAAAATACTTCTTGTAACCCAGCTACTGCAGTAACCGTCAACTAATATAAAAATGTTGAAATTTGAAATTATTCTGAGCATTTAAGCCCTTTCTCGATTTCTGCACCGAAGTTCAAGCACATATTCGTATTCAAGAGCATTGTAACTGATAAAGCTGTTACTGATAGAGCTTTTGCTGATAGGGCTGTAACAGATAGAGCTACAGTTATCGATAGAGTTACAGTTACCAGCAGAGCTCCAGTTACCGATAGAGCTAGTTACCGATAGAACTGTAACCGATAGAGCTGTCACTGATAGAGCTGTTACTGGTAGAGCTGTTACTTATAGAGTTGTTACTCATAGAGTTGTTACTGATAGAGCTGAAACTGATAGAGCTGTTACTGATACAGCTTTTGCTGATAGGGCTGTCATCGATAGAGCTATTGCTGAAAAAGACTGATAGAATTGTTACTGCTAGAGCTGTTACAGACACAGCTTTTGCTGATAGGGCCGTCATCGATAGAGCCGTTGCTGGAAAATACTGATAGAATTGTTACTAATAGAGCTGAACTGATAGAGCTGTTTCTGATAGAGATGTTACTGATAGAGGTGTTACTGATAGAGCTGTTACTGATAAAGGAGTTACTGGTAGAGCTGTAACTGATAAAGCTGTTACTGCTAGAGCTGTTACTGATAGAGCTGTTACTGATAGAGCTGTTACTGATAGAGCTGTTACTGATAGAGCTGTTACTGATACAGCTTTTGCTGATAGGGCTATCATCGATAGAGCCCTTGCTGAAAATGACTGATAGAATTGTTACTAATAGAGCTGAACTGATAGAGCTGTTTCTGATAGATGTGTTACTGATAGAGGTGTTAATGCTAAGAGTTGTTACTGATAGAAGTGTTTCTGGTAGAGCTGTGACTGATAAAGCCGTTACTGCTAAAGCTGTTACTGATCAAGCTGTTTTTCATAGTTGATAACGCTAGAGCTGGAACTGATAAAGCTGTAACTTACCGATTTTAACGCGAGCGGAGCAGCGGACAAGCTATATAGTCTAAATTTAAATCAAGAATTGACTGATGACTTTCATATCACAGCTGTGTCATAGCATAGGTACATTCAAACGCTTGCGACTTGTGAAATATTTAATTTGCATTTATTATAATAATTAAGTATTGTTGCTTTTATTTAACAACTGTATCTTTACTACTAGATATTCAATATCAATACCCATAAATTTATTCTTCGAGGTTATCTCGATTTACGGTTTGCAAACAATCGTCAAGATTTTATTGCTCTTCCTTACTGCCAAAGTTATTATTTAAGTATCGTATAAATTTATTAGCTTTTATCTTCAGCCTTACAGTTTAGTTCTGATTCATCATCACTTGAGCCTGTACCTAATCACTTGTTGATGGGTGTAGTCCCATCAGCGAGTCAGTCAACCCCATGTGCTTTTGGACTTTTGTTTATTATTAGTATTATGTTGGCTCTAGTTCATCACTTGTGGCTCCAGTCACAATCCTATTGTTAGACTATACTATTGCACGTGTAAGCGGGCACACCATTTATACCCGGAGGCATACTTAGTTTGGTTTACTTGTTAATGCTTGAGTTTGTCTATTTCTAATGGCTTAATGGAGTGTGCTAGCTACCAAGTGTCAATTAATTTCATTTAATTTGATTTACAGTTTGATTTCATGTATTGTAAAATACTTTGCATACCACTGTATAAATTCAAGTTTTTAAAACTTAACAGACAGTTGCTGGGGAGTTTGTTGCGCCACTTCTTCTTACCAGCTATAACACTAGGAAGTGGTGACGGGCGGGCGTTTTGGGGGACTGTCTTTATGTAGAACTTCGAAGTTCAAAAAGTGCTGGCACTCAGCCTAATTTGAATAAATGATTTGATTATTATTTTTTATTTTTTTATTTGACGACTCTGGTTTTTATGTTTGCATATCTAAAAAGTAATCTAGGAAACCCTAACTAAGCCCTACTAAGCCTCCGCTGGCCGTCCTACCGTCTGTCTGCCAGTGGGCTGTATCTCATGTACCGTAATAGGTAGATCATTTTCACAACCATGTCTATCATTCAATTAAATATTTATTACTTCGATCATCTCCACGTGTAGTCGTAATTCTACTTACCAAAATTACAAGTTCAATCAATTATTGACTTATCAGGCCACCAAAAAATCGGCAAAGGTCGAGTAGCCTATAGTGCCGTAGGGTAGCCATACTCATCCTGCCGGAAGGGGGGCCTAGGTGGCCCTGATACCTGCTAGCACATTTGGGCTACAAAAATTTTTGATTTGCCATAGCATGTAGCAATTTTATCGGAAACTCCATTTGTCACAAGATGAAAAATCTCATTCGTGTATACTTTTAAATGTAGAGTTTATTTTACTACAGGTTATTGTGGTCCATCAGACATCGCCGCATCATATGCTGTAACTTAAATGGGTACAATGCACAGATATGAAATCAAAATCATAAATGTCACATCAAAAATTTATTTCATTGAAAAGATTATACAGTCAGTTCTGAACATTGAACACAGATAATACTAACAGGTAAAATTCCTATCATTTTATGACAGTATATCAATATCCAAAGGCTTTTCCAAAACGGACCGTTATTTTAACCAGTCTTTACACTTCTTGGTCAAATCGAATAACGCCAAACTGGACCTTTTGATATCAGTCGACAAGTTTAAATAGTTAAATAGTCTTCAATGCTAATTAAAGCTTTGAAGATTACCATTCAGAAAAGTTTTTAACTTTTTGCTAAATGCGCCTGATATCTCCTAGGAATCCGGCATTGTCGAATGATAACATTTCAGTCATTCTAATACATAGGTATGTTAAGTTTACGAGAGCTATACTCATCGAGTCGGGACTCGCCGAGCAAGTTTTGATTAAATAGACAACTAGATAGGATAACTGTATAATTAAAATCCTTGACTATAGGATTGTAAATGCCATTAATAAGATCGGAAACACAATAAGTCCCTTTTCGCAATTCCTCGGTAATCATTCCCGGCAGCGAATATATGGGCTAACTGGGTAAGTTCTACCGATACGTGTGAAAACTTTCACACGGTACTACACAATCGGCAAACCATTAGCCTTAGCGCGTAAAAAGGGACTATTCAAAACGTCAAAACTTCTCAATGGCGCGGTCGTAAAACGTGCGAGTGAGACGGTGAATATTGACGGCGATTTGCTGAAAAGTGGCAAGTCTCGTGCTATCTCGCTCCTGCATTTTATGACCGCGGTTGCCACTGATGTTGGCGTACACTACAACACATTTAGTAAATTGGAATATGCTATGAGTATTCTCCATTTGTCAATTATTTAATAAATTTTTCCCTAGGTACTATTTCGTGTTGAAGTAACTACTTGACGAAACGTTGTGCAAGTATCACCCTGATTCCGAGTAATACCTCATTACTTGGTAAAAGCTTAAGCCAAATTAGGAACTAAGAAAAATAATAACAGGCTAGAACAACTTTCCGAAACTACATAATTATCACATTGTTTTTCTAAAAACGGTGATTATGTTTAAAATTAAACAAATCGCGTTAATATAAAATAGTTAACTATTAACTTAATTAAAATATCTAAAATTATATCACGTATCATTTGCATACAGCCATATCCAGGGTTACATATCTGTATTATTTTACAATAATTTAGCTGCACCCTGTTACCCACGAATAAGAAATAGTATAAAATAATCCTAAAGGACAGAAATCACGGTGCAATATTTTACGAACTATTAACCTATCAAGCGTTGACTAATAGCTTAGTAAGATTAACTATCGTTGGGCGATCCCCTGGTGCCGACGTGCATCAGAGGATTACAAAAACATGCAAAAGATTTTACGTATCATTCATAGTATCACTCGCTACTCAATCACCGCGAGAGAAATGGGATAGATGAGCTTTTCTCGAAATATATCTTACATAGATCATCATTGTTTTAATATACAGCAAAAAATCGGTTTTATTTTTTATGACGTATAATCCCCAAAAACCTTAAATTTAAAATTAACCTGTCGTGAACTGACCAAAAAGTGATCGGCCATCATGACCCATAGATACCGTTCCTAAGAAAAACCCATAGCATATTTTATTTCATTTTGTTATTATTTTTAATTATAGCAACATTTGATTGCTTACTATGACGTCGACGTAAATCATGACCGATAACTTTTCTAACATGGATGTAATAATTGCCATGTTTTTGGTAATTCGTATTAGGTACAGATTAAAAAATATATTTTCAAATTGAATTTCTGCGGCCATTTTCTACTTTTATATATAAAAATAGTGCAATTTAAGTTCCTTATGCCAAATATTCTACATGTACCGATTGTTATTAAGCAATTTTATTATGAACGAACTAGTTTATTGCACCTATGTTTGTGCGAAGTCTTGTGCACTATAATATCTTAATTGGAATGGAAATACCCGAATATCGGTTAGGACGCCGAAACAGCTGAACATATTTGGATGAATTCTAGCACTTACGTTTTATCACAGAAGCTATTAAAATTAACAAACACAGAAGCGACAGCCAGTAATCAGTTTCTAGCAGGAGAAACGGAGCAGCAGTAACCGCGAAAAAAGCATTGTAACCCGAACAGTTTCTATTGAAATTTTCATAATATTCTAAGGCGCCTACTACATATAATTTATTGTTATTTTTGAGCCTCCTTGAGCCTGTGCTGCCCTATTGGGACTTTGTTTATAACCCTTCCCAAAAATGGACGACACCACAAAAAGTCGCCTATTAGTTTTAAGTAAAAGTCACACCATGAATTCGCCCCATAAGACTTCCTTAATGATATGGTACAACATTTACTTACCCACTAGCAAGTAGCCCTAAATGGCTACTTTACAACACAGACTCCTTAAGGAGAAATCTAAAGATCATTCTGGTTCAAAACCAGTAGGTAAATTGTAAATAATTTGACACAAATCGTAGAATTCGCTTATTCCATGCATAATGCGCTCGCTTCATTCCCTTGCTCTGAATCGTCAGCGTCGAAAGCCCCGGATTCCGTCAGTGTCTCCACGACTAGCTGAAAAGAAAACACGTCATTTTAATAAATACAATCAAGAAAAAATGCGAATATGAAACTAGGTCATTTGGTAATACATCAGCCTGGACATAGGGTTCAAATTCCTATGCCTTATTTATTTAAAACTTCATGTACAAAATTACAATGGCAGACTTAATGCCTTAGGCATTCTCTACAGGTCAACCAATCTAGAACATTGTGTCACTGTGGGAAAAACCCATATTTCATTTTAATTCATAACATTTTATTTAGGAACCGAGAGTTATTCCATAACACGACAGTGCTGAGTCGGCAATTTAGAAAAAACCAGACGTAGAACTAGCCAAAGCTGCTCAGATCAGTGGCGTAGACAGCATGGGTCACACCCGGTGCGGATAATGTAGTGTCCATTGGTGGGGTAACACTACAATTATTTCGGGGTGGTAATTATGGAATGCAACTTTCATTCTTGTGACGGCAGTCACAACCCATTTTTTGGGGCAGAGGGAGGTGTGCTTCATTTGTGCCGCAGATAAGCTCTCACTGATGCAGGTAAGCTCAAAAACAATGAGCGGGTAGAATGCAAGAGCGAGCGAAGCGAACTTTTTGCACCCAACTACGGACAGGTTTCATTGCGTCACCCGTTTTGAGGTGACCTTTTTTTTTTTTTTTTTTAAGGATGGGAAATCATCAAATGACTTCTTCCGCTCTGGGTGGAGCGGAAGGGCGTGTCAGACTCTTACTGACTAAAACCCATCCGTGTTCCTTCTAAAGCCCTTTGCGTTCCAGGGCCGCGGTGACTCTTTCGAACAAATTCCGCAACCCTGGCAGGCTCTGGCCCTAGCGGGCCCCGTCTTCTATGCTGACATCTCTTTGAGGCGCGCGTGAAACACAACGCGCCATCGACCCGGGCCTGGTTGGGATCGGACAGCGAGCCACCCAACGCTCGCCGTCCGCAGGCCCGCGCCTACGGTGGCCGGGGATCGCCCTGCGACTCCCGACGCCCGGGGCGTCTTCTCCTGTTGCGGCGGTTGGGACGAAGGCCTTGCCTTTCCCTCGCGCGGCCCTCCTCCTTCGCTAGCATTACTGCTTCGCAGAAGGAGGTGACCGCTTCCCAAGCCTCCTCGCTCCGGACCATGGATTCAACCAGGGCCGGACGCGAGAGGTTGCCGCCGCCGATCGCCTCGACGAGGACACTAAACGAACGATCGGGTGTTTTGTCCTGTACCTAAACTTTTTGTGCGTCTTTAAATTCGTGCTAAATAAATGCATGTTTTTTCTCTCAGGACTATCAAATCATTTTATCATGAATGGAAAAAAAATACAGACCTTCATTTCATCACTTTCATTCTGTGATAACGGCGTAGTATCCATTCGGTCGCCGCGACGCACTCTCTCCTTCTTTTTTGGAAAATTCGCAATGAAATGTGCTTGGTTCACATAGTTCGCTGGTTTATCCAGCATGTAACGAGGATTGATTTTGATACCTAAAAAATAAACACATACAATAATATGTTTGTTGTTGTTGTGGCGACACTTGGGGGAGGCCTATGTCCAGCAGTGGACGTCTTTCAGGTGATTTTATGAATTGAAAAGTATGATAGAATAGGGTAATTTTTTTGATGTTATAATAATTCTATTTGGTACGTACGCAATAAATTTTTGAACCGTATTTTTTACCTTTTCAAATTGATAAAAATTGACAAAGATTTGAATTGCGCATCTAAGTTCAAGAGTAGGGCTAGTGACGTCACTTGTTTGTAAAAAGTACACTAACGCGTGAGGTCACGCGAGTTTACGACACTCTGTATTGTCTTCATCTTTTGCTGACGTAGAAAAAGAAAAAATACGCGTCCAATATTTTTTGATAATAATTCTAACTGACGAACTATAACTATAAAATAAGAAGCATTTCAATCTAATAACAGAGCTAGCTTCTGGCCGCGGTTTCGCCCGTGTGAAAAGTACACAATTTCGCATCTGTAATATCAAATATGAATAATGTTATATACTAAAACTCTGCTTCCAAATTAAATATTTACCTGATCCAAATATTTCTGGCACCATGTAAGGAAACAGCCAGCCCACCAATGGTGTAATTCCAGAAACATAATGAGCTCTCTTGTGGTAAAACAACAGGCCATCCAGGGCGGGATCGAAATTTGGAAAATGAGGGGATCTCATCATGAAACTGTAATTAAGAAAACAAAATATTAAAACTAATTTGACATTAATAAACTTAAGAAATGTCTTGTAACAAAACGTGATTTTTCTATATTTAAATTAACTAATAACATTAGCATTCTAAGCTAAAACTCAATCTGCCAAAACAAATATAATTTCCCTAAGGCGGCACCTCCGGGAGCGAGTGTCTCGCGGCGATATTATTGGCCTGCCACTGCATTTCATATCAACTCTATTAACGAACCGAATCGAACCGCCGATAATATCGACGTGTGTAGGTACACACGTTCACACGTCGATATTATCGGCGGTTCGACGAGTGACATTGAGCAGCAAAACGTTAACGACATGCCACGCCCACGCTGCGAGTCTCGACGTACTCGCAGCGCGCTTAATAATATAATATAACTTACTCTTGAAAATTATCGGGATCACATGGTACTTTGGGTATGATTTTGAATTTCAACTGATTTGTTTTTGTGTTCTTGACCAAATCTGGCGTCTCTTCTAGCTGTGTTAGCATCCAATAATGCCGGAATTCAGTCTGGAATTGAAAAAAAGCAATATAATTCTTATTCTTTATTGAGCACACGAAACATACAAGTACAATGGGATAGATTTTGAACAAAGGCGAGCTTAACATTGGGTTTGTTTACATAAGCACACAACAAAAAGTAGCTTAGTGTCTGAAAATAGAAGTTAGGATAGACTGTTTTGCTGTGTCATAGTGAATTTGTATTGCGTAACAGAAAAAAATAAACGCCTGTATCATTTCAGAACACTAATAATTTTCAGTTGTTTTTGCAATGATAGCTATCGAAAAAAAAACATAGTTTCTCACCTCTCCATCAGCCATCAAGTGGCTGTTCCAAGCCAGCAGATCCAAAATATAAATGGTGTTTGAGGGCAATGCCAAGAATCCGTCTAGGATGCAGCAGCGACTGTTACGGCCAGATGAAAACGGGTTGCCGCCAGGCAACGCGGTCTGGCATGTCCTGACAAGGTTGCCATCTTTCGAATATAGTTTGGTTTTGCCCTGGAATTATTTAATGAGAACTCAGCATCACAGAAAAAGGCTCATGTTTGAAAATTTTAAACATTATAGTTAAAGTTATTTATTACAAAGAGTTAAGTTAATTTTAAGTTTGTGTTAGAAAAACAGAACAGAATACAATCCCTGAGAATCAGTAAGGCTTAAATGATGCCACACTTATTCCCATGATCGTGATGTATAATTATAATAATATAATACCTTGGGACAACTCACACACGGTCATCCGATCCCAAACTAGGCAGAGCCTGTGCTATGGCAACCAGACAACTGATAAACATACTTATATATTTCTAAATACATACATATTATAGACAAAATACAGCCAGACACAGAACAAATGATCATGCTCATCACACAAAGATTTGTCCTGGGTGGGAATCGAACCCACGACCTCCGGTTTAGCAGTCAGGGTCATTAACCACTCGACCAACAGGCCAGTCGATAATATGCTCTTGTGTCTGTCTAGACACAAGATTATTTATAGTAGAGAATAATTATTATAGACACAAAGAAATAAAATATACAAAACTGCTTACGTGACTGGCCACCACAAGCGTCCTCACACCTTTAGGGCAGGGCAACACATACCAGTTCTCATGGAAATCATGAGGCTTTTCTACCATCCATTCTGACTGCATAAGAACATCCTTATATGCGGCCCTATTAAAGCCAGCAACATATACTTGAGGCCTGTACGGAACCTGAAATTAAATAAACATTTTTGTTGTACTTTCAGATACGAATATTTGTGTTATAATTTATTCATTAGAATAAAGAAGAATAAATTGATTAAAAGAAAATGAAGATTTAAGAATGTGTGTTATACAGTATACTAGCATTTCGCCCGCGCGGATTTATTAGGTAATCCACAAACTTCAACGCCCCCTCTAACCCATTTTAAAGGTTAGTTTTGAAAAATTAAGCACAACGATTTTCATTAATTACCCAGCCATTTTTGTTGCTGATTCTGTGGTCTCAGAATCAGCGCTACTGTTCATCCCGTCAGGGGTTGATTATGTAAAAATTGTTAGATTTGTTAAATTATCCCAGTTTTAGTTTGTTCATACCAATTTCCCCCTCTAAAACTTCATCACCCCTGTTCCCCCCTTTAAGGTTTTTTTGTTTTCGAAACAAAACCAAACATTTGCTATTTCTTATTTTTTTTCGAAATCATTGTTTCAACTTCATCGGACCAAGCATGATTCTCCCCAGTTCGTTTAAACCGCAACATTTTTATTACTTTTTATACCCGTCGTAACTTTTAAAAAAATCGAAAGGTCCTATTTGAACAATTTTAAATGTAATTGACATTTACACAATCAATCTTAATTATCAAACCGTTTAAATGGATAACAATTAATGTCATGATACCAAAATCACCAATATTCCATTCCAACAGGGTTTTGATTGAATAATTTGATTAATATTTTATTATTATAATTATATTATAGTTTAGATTAGTTTAGACTAGAAGAAAGTTTGAAATAAATATTTAGAGATGGCCGAAACAGGCGGTCTATGATCTTGGGCGACTAGAAAACTAGTCTCCGACTATGCATGTGATCGAATTTTCCAAATAGACGGGCTTTCTCTATTTTATTTTAGTTTTTAGTTTTAATACATTTAAGTTTCGTTGACTAACTTACAAGCAACAAGAATATTTATATTTATTTAAAACTTTACGAAAACAAAAATACAGGGGTGGAAACGAAATGTATAAGTACATATGTACTGATATTTTTTTCCTGTTTCCTGAAGCTTATCTCTTCCCGGCTATCAATTTAGGCGGACTGATATTCGATTGCGACTGAAATTCAAATCGAGTTTTTCAAGGGTTAATACGAATATTTTTTTTATAAAATAAAGGAGTCAAGAGCCAACTTGAACTAACCCAGTTGCTTATAGTATTAACAGAAAAAAATGCTACCTGTAAATAATAAGAAAATGCATTAAAAAAAACGATCATAATCATGGTATCTGCACATATTTTTGGGTTATAGGTTAACAGACCTGGTTTTTTACGAAGCCCCGATCGAAAAATGAAAAACTGTCTGACAGTAATTAAGATTACAATTTTATGGAATTCTTCGAAAGAATTGCCATGGCAATGCGCGGCATGACTCAAAGCATTTATTTCAATTCGACAATTACAGGCACTTTTGAACTGTCAAGGTCGGTCGGTCAAAAAGATGAAGCTATTTATTTGCACGTTCCAAAGCGTAGATCTCTATGGAGAAGAACGTGCAAGAAACTCCACGGACACTCTTTTAAAAATAATATTTTTTACAGGTTACATCATCCATTTATTTATCAGTTTATATTGTTGTTGTTGTTAAGTTTATGGTGCATGTTGAAATTATACATATATGTGAAAACGATGTAGAAGACGTGTAGGATAAGAGCACGGAGAGAAAAGAACAACAAAAGAAACAATTAAAATAAACCGTGCCAGCCGAGAAATGACCAGTCCCAGCTGACGGCGCACGTTCACGAACATGACGCATGCGCCAGCACCATTCGGCTCAAACATTTTGAAGGGAGCCAAATGATCCAACCCCCAGGGTACATTGAAGTCAAAGACACCCAAAAATGATAGTCATAATTTAAGTTTAAGGTACACCTGTACACAGTAGTCACACATGTGCCGTTAATGCATGAAATTATACAATGCTAAATAAATTGAGTCTATACAATGAAAATATTGCGTTCTTACAATCTTCAGCCGGTCCAACAATCTTTCCAAATGCTAACAGATTAGTTTGTGCACCCTAGTGGCTGTGGAGTAGGATTGAGCCAAGCATTTTTATCTTCAATATAATCCCCTAACTTATAATAATATTATAAGTTGGGGGATTATATTGTTGGGGGAGTAGGATTACAACAACAACAACAACTTTTTGAATCTTTATATCTCAGAAACGGTGGCTCTTAGGAATAAAAGTATTGATACATTTTTTATAGATAATTTTAAGATCTACAATTTTTGTTTAGGGTACTTTTATGATAAAACTTTTCGTTTTGCTGAAAATCGCGAAAACCTCATTTTTTTGACCTTTGACCTCGAATTTTTTTTTCCATACACGGGAATGATGGGGAACTTATAAATTTTATTTATAATTATGTTTTGAACAATTTTACTGATTTTCAGCTTGTTGGGATTTTATGCACCTTCGAATGTCTAAAGTGACCGGGCTATAACGTAAGCATTCGCTAAGAAAGGATTTAAAAAAGAGGGGGGTTTGGTTATGGGTTCGTATGAATGTCTCTGTTCTTTGAAGCAGACATCAACATGGACGAAGTCGCGGGCATCAGCTAGTTGGTAACTCGTAAAATTTCAACTGAGCTACTGCAACAAATCGTCGTTGCAAATTTAAAATCTCCGATGTGTTAAAAGTAACTTAACGAGAATAAATAAAAACTTCCTGTAAAATGTTGGCTGACACTTAAGATTTTTTAGTATTTTTATGTGCTTTATCGATATAATAAGTATTCAAAGTCAATGGAAGTTTTTGCTAAGTATGGGTGTATTCAAAATCACTTTCCAATATCTGCAAAACTCATTTTCGACAAAAATGTCACATAGGAGATTTTAAATTTGCAACGACGAAATGCAGTATTCTCTGTCTCGCAGGTTGATGTCTACTTCGAGACTAGAAGTCTAGGTCGAGGATGCGGATCACTATAGTAGGCGCCAGATAATCGTGGAATAACGGTCATTGACCCACCTACAATTATTGACATTTTTAATTTGAAAAACGGAATTAATGACACAAAGCTGTCCCGAATCATCATCTCTCGTGATCCTTAACATTGTCTAATAATGAAAAACGATTCATATTTAATTGTTCAGGTACCTATGAACAGTTATCAGGGAAAGGTCAATATACTTTATTCCACATTTATCTGGCGCCTACTATAGATAATAGCTCTTAGAGCTTTATTTATAAAAATCTATCAACTGTTCAGCATTAGACACTGCTATAGCTCACTCTATTTGTATATATACATAATTCAATGTTGCCATCGAGAATTAGAATTTAGAATCTGATTATCAGTTGCTAAATAGCTCAGAGATATTATGATTATTTATTAGTTTATTATTGTTTTAAGATTATTTTGTGTAATATGTCTATGGGCCTCAGCAGCCTGATAATAAAATGATTATTATTATTATTATTATTACTAACATGGATGATATTTTATGAGCTATAAACCATTGCTTGCCAGTCGTGACTGCATTGGCACTATCTTACAGCTTTTAGCTTACCTATTAATTTGACCACTATGTATTGGGTAATCGTTTATGAGCCAACTATTAGATGGGACCACGCTCCATAGTAAACAAACTGGATAACAAGGGTTCCGAACGAATCATAATTTTTTTAAATGTTATTTTAAAACCATAGACTTCTTAAAAGTTTTCCTAAGTAAAGAACGAGAAAGTTTAATCAATGAGGTGCACTTAAATCCATAACTCGTCAAACTGCCCTTTTCTCAATTTTTTTTATTGGAATGGCAACAAAAATTTATAACAAACTGCCTATATCCATAAAGTCTTCAAAAGACCTCTCGTTTAAGCAAACACTCCAAAAGTTCCTGTTGCACGAAGCATATTACAGTATTCAAGAATATTTAGAAGCCTAGCCAAATCTCCGATAGTTGATAATTATAAATTTACCTCTGATATATTTACTATTTAGTTTTTTAATTAATTAAGGATGGCTTACTGTGCATCTACTGTTATTTTTATTTTTTTGTTTAATTATTTTATTTGTTGTTTTGTTCATAGTATTATAGCTATAAGTACTTAGTCTTCACCTTTATTTTGTACAAAAACATAGTAAGTACCTGTTCTTTGTATAAAACAATATTTGTATGCTCAGCAAGCCACACATAGTGAAACACTTAACAAAAATAACACCACCAATGTCCAACATTGTACCCACCTATGTGTGACAAATGAATACATTTAGAAATTTTTGAATTTTGTCATTTTTTTCAATATTTTATAATTAGCCCGATATATCACGCGATAAACGGGATTGGTTTATTTTCAGCAACTAGCACTTCGCCCGCGACTTCGTCCGCGCGGATTTAGTAGGTACTCCACAAACTTCAACGCCCCCTCAAACCCTTTTTAAAGGTAAATTTTGGAAAATTAAGCACTACGATATCCATTCAACGGTCTCAGGATCAGCCTACTATCCACCCAGTTCACCCCGTTCACCCCGCCAGAGGTTGACTATGTAAACATTGTTAGATCTGTTTCAAATTTCCCACTTTTAGCTTGTTCATTCCAATTTCCACGTAAATTGAAGTAAGCAATAATGTCCTCCCCTGAAAAATTCATCAACCCTTTTCGCCCCTTATATTTGTTATTCTTAATTTTTTATCCAAAACATTAATGCCGTGCATTAAGTTTCTCCCCAGTTAGCTCAAACCGCAACATTTTTCTTACTTAGAGCATCGAAAAATCCAAATATTTGTTATTTTTCTTTTTTTATCCAAAACATTAATGCCGTGTTTCAGCTTCATCGGACTAAGCGTTAAGATTCTCCCCAGTTCGCTCAAACCGTAACATTTTTCTTACTTAGACCATTTTTATGCCCGTCGTAACTTTAAAACGAAAGGTCCGATTTGAGTAATTTGAAGTGTAGTTTACATGTACATTATCAACCTTAATTCTAAACAAACAAACTAACTAATCTTTACTCTTTATAATATTAGTTTAGATAGATTAGATATATAATCCTGATGATGTGTCTGTTTGAGTATTATTCGCAAATTATCGGCATTCGATTGAACTGAGTCTATTAACTAATCATTAAAATGTCTTGCTATCATTTTAGGAATATTAAATTTCATAGAATTGGTTACCTCCCAAGTTGCTTTAGACTTGTTAGTGCTAGTTCCTATAAAATAGCTGTTTTGAGCCCTTTGTGTTAATTTGATCACTTTTTAATATCTCTTTGAGAATTATTTGAAAGCCGCTTTTGTATCACTATTTCGCTTTATTCTGTATTGCTATAATAAAGTTCATAATAAAGATCAAATAAGTTCATTGAACTTTATAGAATTTACTGGTGATTGTGGAATACTGAGCATACAAATGATAAAAGCACTCAATACAATTGCAAAAGAACTTGGCCCAAAGGAAATAAATACTAAAAATATTCTGCTTTTAATTTTCAAGATTAGAATCAAAATTTAGGATTCGTTGAATCTCGTGAGTTTGGAGGAATTACGTTACCCAAAAAATTGGGGCGTTTTTCAATTCTATTAGATTAAAACTCCTTTAATTGTATTAGAAGTTTCAACTACCATTACCGAAGTTAATGCAATTATCAATGTCTTCAGAACTGTTCAAAACATTATGCGCGCGTGGATTTCCTTAGCAGAGTTATTTTAGAAATGTATTTATTATACTCTTCAAAGATCTTATACTTACAATCATCAACAAATATATTTCGAAAAAGATTATTACAGGATTTTATGTTGATAAAAAACTCTATGGCCCATAACTCATTAATAGGTACCAACTCTTAACATCTTACACACGTGATAACTTTTAAACGAAATATCCGATTGAGATGAAACAAAAAGTATTTTACTTCTACATAAATACTCTTGATAACATAATGCTTAATTTCGATAAAGATTAATATTACGATACGTATTTAACGTAGTTTTTTTTCTTTAGACGATTTAATAATTATTTTGAACACAAAATGGGTTATTGTGATTAAACCATGATAGCTAGATATATGTTCTCGCGGACTTTTTTGTAGGTCTTAATGGGATCTTCTAACCCGTAGTACATCATTTTGTTCTTTTGTCAATAGTTTTTGCAGCGCACGCAAAAAAAGGTTTTTGATTTTACACCTTGTGTTACGAAATAGCAATTTTATTACGGATCCCTAATTTTGAAAAAAAAAAATATAGCCTATAGCCTTCCTCGATAAATGGACTACCCAACACTGAAAGAATCATTCAAATCGGACCAGTAATTCCAGAGATTAGCGCGTTCAAACAAACAAACAAACAAACAAACAAACTCTTCAGCTTTATAATATTAGTATAGATTTAACGACTAAAACTCAGGTTCTCAAATAATTTTACACTATTATAATAATTGTAAAAAAATATAATATTTGAAACCTTTCACTTGAATATGTCGCAGGGCATAGTTTGAAAAGCAAATTGGCTGCGACAGACAGGCGAACAGAGAGACAGTCAGACAGACGGACACAAAAGTGATCTTATTAGGTAGGGTATTTACACTGGGTCATAATGCAACCCTAAAACTAATAATTTGCAAAACATTTTCAGGAGATTAATGTAAATTCAATTATTTGTGCTCATTGTTTTCAAACTCATTTGCAACCCCAACACTGTTAGTTGCAGTATAGTTCGATTATTTTTCTTTGAACTGTCAAGTACTGGGCATAATTAAAATCACTAATTTAGTACAGGCTTCCCTAGTTGTTAAAATTTCAATTATTTGCCATTGCCAGGAAGAAACACAAGAAAAAATCATAAACAAGGTTAGGCAACCATTATCAACACAAATTTGTGCATTATTCAGTAACGGCTGGTCTTAATAATGTATCTACCATCAACCAACTGTCAAATTAGCTACCTACAGTAGCTGAAACGTCATGTTTGTAACATGACGTTTTAGTTACTGTTGGTAGCTAATTTGACAGTTGGTTAAAGGTAGATACTTTATTGAAATAGCCATTACTGCCCTAAATAAAAGTGAAAATGAAAAAAAAAAATCAAATTTAAATAAAACCTCGCAAATGCAGGAGTACAGTAAATTACCATCAAACTTTACATGATTAACCGTGACAACAAACCTTGGGACCAATACTCAGCAGGAGATCACAACACTACATAATTAGATATTGCATCTTATATCAGTAGCCATATGAATAATCAACATCATGTTAATTTTATAATTTGGTTGTTTCTTTTTATTGCACTGTGCTCTGCTCATAATCTCAATCACTCCTAATGAAAAGTGGATAATGAGGCCTATGATGGAATTGAAGAGCCAAGAAGATTAATTGGATTATATTATGTGTGATTATATTATTGGTACCCACCAGTCACAGATGGTAAGAAACTAACGAATTCAGGCAGAGTTCACACTGTCGCTGTGCGCATAATAAAATAATTGATTTATCTTACCTTTTCATGCTTGAAGATATTGCCTTCTTCAACAGCCTCCACAAACCCCAAGACACCCCGAAACTTATCCGTGAGAATTGAACGGTTTCTGAAATTACAAGAGGAGATGAGACTGCCTACTAATATTTCTAATGTTACATTCTGGATGTATGATATTTGTCAATCAACCACTCCTTAACAGCTGATCAGTTAGCATGTTTCCTAGGTAAGCTGTTGGCTAAAGCTAGTTTGCAATATGGTTGACTCAAAGTAACAAAATAGGTTCTAATTTAAGTCTAAGTTCGGTTTTATTATGAGACAAAGAATTGTTACCAAAGAGAAAGTGATTTTCATTATAAACACTTGCTCTCTAAGAATGTACCAAAAAAAGCTGCAAGACTGAAGCACCAACCTTACACATTACTAGATATGATGGTAAAAGCAAGATGCTCGTGGCAAAAAATTAACAGTTGCACGGGTCAAACTTTAAGGTTAAGCAACGCTTACCAAGGTTGGTCTATAGATGGGTGACCATCTTAACATACCGAGTTTCCTCTGTGTCTCGGAGAGCATGATAGCCGTTGGTCCCGGCTGTCATTTGTAGATCATTGACAGTCATTACGGATTGTCAGAAGCCAGTAAGTCTGACTCTTAGTCTTGCCAAGAACTACCGTGTTACCCAGTTAATGGGTTGTGATGGTCTGGTAGGCAGCCGCTCCACGTGAAATACTGGTATTCAGCTGAATCCAGATTGACTGGAAGCCGACCCCAATATAGTTGGGAAAAGGCTAGGCAGATGGATGGATGGTAAAAGCAAGAGTTTGCTACAGCTCATTGGATGAGGTGGGTAAAAGCTATTCTGATTGAATTTAATACTACAATTATTGGGTAGTTTTAAAATAGTTGGTGGAATTATTATCATGTTAAAATTGTAGATACTTAGTACAAAAATGGGGTAATTTTATATGAATTATTGAGATTTGTGCAATGTTAAAATTACACAGTAGGTACAAAAGGCATCAAAAAACTCACGTTTTTTGAAGATGAAGCATTTCCTTTCGTCGCTCTTCTTGGTTATCTAGTCCCCGATCTCTGTTTTTATACAATCCATCGAACTTGGTTTTGTTCAGTTTTTCCAACACTTCTTCCATGATTAAGTTTTTGTTTGAGCTTTAATCAAAATAGAAAATTAGGGAACTTGTAAATTATAACAAGTAATCGACAGTACTGTATCAGATCAAACAGAAATAATAATTGAAAATGAAATATAAGCAGCGAAATAAAAATGAGCAGAACAGTTTTATTATACTATTCACCGCCGAATATTGCCGAATTCACAAAAACACAACCTACGACCGTACAGCCAGCCAGCTGTCACTGTCACAAAAGTATTTGCATGTATTGATTAA
Source organism: Mamestra configurata (assembly GCA_002192655.3). NCBI lineage: Eukaryota > Metazoa > Arthropoda > Insecta > Lepidoptera > Noctuidae > Mamestra > Mamestra configurata. The sequence continues at coordinate 731,725 of NDFZ01005479.1, read as the reverse complement.
TAGTGATGCGAAATATTGTGTTGATTAAAATAGTCGACCATTGACAAAACATCTTTTATTAAATCATGGGAGGAGTCATAAACAAAAAGGGATCTTAAAATATTGTTCGATCTACAGTTCAATCAGGTCAATATGATTGCGAGCCTTTCGCTTCAATCTAGCATTTCAAGATTTAATCTGAAATGAATCCAACCAATCCATAAAGATTCGGTGTCTTAGATTGTAGTGCGGTGTGTAGAATTTAAAAGTGTATTCTGAGCTAATAACCTGAGAACCACCCCTACTAGTTCTCGGGTTTTTAGTTCAGAATACATTTTAAATTATCACAATCAAGATCATTAACCCCATTATCTTATCTTTTGTTTTTCTTCGACCATGAATGTAATTTCTACCTATTATTCTGAGGCATGGCAATTCAGTTCAGGATTGAGCAGTTTTGTACCGGGAATTTTAAAAATCAATATTCATATAAAACTTCCGTAATTGAGTGAGCGATTAACAGACAACGCTCAGCCAAAACTACTGATCGTAGAGAGTTGAAATTTGGCATGTAGGTTCTTTGGAGAATGTAGGGGAGCACTAAGAGATGATTTCCCGAAATTCTGACGGGAATGGGAAAAAACAGGATATGCGCGGACGAAGTTGCGGGCAAAAGCTAGTGATATTATAAAATAACTTCAGGAATTAAACAAATAAAACAAAATATAAAATGCAGTATCGTAGTCAGTAGACCTTCAATCAAAAACTCATCATCAAAGGGTAGATTATAGATTATAGAGAACCCAAACATTTGGTGTCTTTCTGAAATTTGCTTAAGTTGGTTTCGTTTCCCTTTCCAAGAGTTGACCCCTCATTGTTTGTTTTGACTTGGTAATAAGAATATAAACTGATTACCTACTTGATAAAGAGTTGAACATTTTTATACATACATTTAGCTCGCTTGCACGTTGCATTACATTGCGGACTACCGTTGTATAGTGTGATCAATCGCTCGATCGTACTCTGCAATGTAATTAAACTTGTAAGCGAGTTGCTTGCAGGTAGAAAAGGCTTTAGAATTTCTCATTAGATAATGAGAAATTCAAAAGCCACGTTTCATTTACCTACCTGTGAGCACTTCTATGACATACATAGCTCTTAGGTAGATATTCAAAATTGTCAACTGACTGAAACTTTAATGGGAAAACGTTTAGGTAAATTTCATAATTTAACTATTATTATTTTACTGACGTGTAAAAGAGTTACTTGTAGGTAACAAGTAACTCTTTTACACGTCCATTATATATTTCCAAAATAAATATAATTTAGCATAAGCAAGTACTTATTTATTTAAAAAATATTTAGGTACTTAGTACATACAAACTCTATAAGCTATCACACGAAACACTAATGGGCAATGTATTGTTTATTTTGATGTGAAATATCTATGGCGACTAATCGCCACGCTATACGATTGTATATATATACAGTCTATATGTATTTTTTTCATTATGCCATATTTAGTTCCTGTCGTAATCTGTTCTTTTATGCATATTACTTGTACAAAATAATTTCGATGTTTCACATCTGCCAGGCGCCTTGTGACGGCTCTCATTTTTTGTTGCTATTTAATTGATAACATCATCCTAGTCGTTGAAATCTAAAAAATAAAAGTAACTTTAATTTACACTGAAAAAACTCGCCGAGTGCATAACCTCTCCCTTTTTGGTGTCGGTTAGAAAAGAAAAACATATAAAAGCCTAGGTCAACTACCCAACAAATTATCAACTTAACCCCCGGTTTCTGGAACAAAATTTTGACACTTAGCAAATGAACGCCAGTAAAGTGATACGATCGACTGTTGAACATTCATTCAACGAATCACACGTCACAGCAGATAAAGTGCATTGGACAATTTGTCATGTTGAAATTTTGCTGTAATTCTCGTTCCACAAACTGGGCTATAAAACTTTGCAATCGCCAAGTCAATACAATTAAATAAAAATAAAACAATATCTAACTTAGATTTACCTATCTTGATTTCTCCTGTTTTGATATCTATTTTTCGATACTCTTCATCTTGGATAGCTATTTTTTAACACTTGACACGTGATATGATGAGGCCGGACACTTGTACACAAAACTGATTTTTAATTTAGCACTAGGCTTTAATTTTATTTTCACCACTCGCAAGCTGTTACTATGTACCTAGGTAGGTACTTATTTCTGATGCAATCATACAATCATTTCCCTACTAGGTACTAGGTAGGTAGGTAGGTGGCAGGCACTGTGAGGATCGCCGGAGGACACGGTGGAGGTCTGCCCTGCTTGGGCGGAGCACCGCCGTGTCCTCGTCGAGGCGATCGGTGGCAGCAACCTCACGCGTCCGGCCCTGGTTAAATCCATGATCCGGAGCGAGGAGGCTTGGGAAGCGGTCACCTCCTTCAGCGTAGCAGTAATGCTAGATAAGGAAGAGGCGGACCGCGCGAGGAAAAAACAAGGCCATCGTTCCAACCGGTGCTACAGAAGAAGATGCCCCGGGCGTCGGAAGTCGCTGGGCGATCCCTGGCCATCGTGGGCGCGGGCCTGCGGACCGCGAGCGTTGGGTGGGTCGCTGTCCGATCACCACCAGGCCCGGGTCGATGGCACGTTGTTTTCCACGCGCGCCTCAAAGTGATGTCAGCATAGAAGAGGGGGCCCGCTAGAGCCAGCGCGACCCTGGAACACAAAGGGCTTTAGAAGGAACACGGATGGGTTTTAGTCAGTAAGAGTCTGACACGCCCTTCCGCTCCACCCAGAGCGGAAGAAGTCATTTGATGATTTCCCATCCTTAAAAATAAAGTTACTAAAAACAATGATAAAATAGAACCAGAGAATAGGTACTGTTTTGACTAGCGAGCTTTGATAGATAAATCCCATAAAGCCGACTGTACATCCAGAGCTATCTTTTAACTCCGAGTTATTTCTAACCCGGGGTCATTATGTATTTTTTTTTTTTTACCTCGTGTTCCCAACTAACTTGGAGTTAAAAAATAACTCTGGTTTGTGCAAGTGGGCCTTAGCTGTTTAAAATGGATCACTTTTATTTGATCAAAGAAAAATTATGTATGTGTTGGTAATCTGAATAGCTCTGAGACAGTTTTCTAAAGTTATATCTACTGAATTTAGTTAACTAACTATTATAGATACCTTGTTATTTAGTGTAGTCACGAAATAATTCGTGATCATTTAGGTTGGTTATTGCTTCCCGCACTACTCGTTCCATATTTGAATTTGCCGCGTTTATGATTCGTTGCAGGTTGAACATTTATTGACCTTTACTATCTATTTAGTGTTTTTAAAATAAGCTATACTTTTTGCAAATTGTAATAATATTTTTAATCATAGTTTTGGACATTTACTTAACATTTAGTGTAAGCAAATTAGTCGTTTCAATACTTATTAAGTTCACCTATTAGGAACTAGTGTTGCTACAAAAGTACACTTCCCCGAATTTTGGGAGGAAACTCACTTTGACCTTCCATGCATGTTTGTGGTCGTTAACCGTGACAATGTATTGTAGTTGCTGAGTAGCTATGTAAGTTCTAAAAGCAACAAAAATATAAACTTCTTCTGTTCATTCATCAACTTATCAAAATAAGAAGATTGTGAAACCCGATTGATTCCTAATACACTTACAATGGTCATGTACTCATTTAGGCAGATCAATAACAGACAGTACGTTAAAGTTGTTGATAAGTCAAGAATTACAAATAAGAGATTTTTTCAAACATATAAAGTTATTGATTAGGAATTCCCTTACAAATAATTTAGGTTGGACTCAACGCGTGTTACGCAATTAGAGTGCCACCTCTGTCCTAGCAATGTTGAAACTTGTCCATCCATCCTTCCGTGACCAAACGAGAGCCTATCCGTACGTTCCGTACAATTGTAATTTTAGTTAATGTTCCGACGAAAAGATAAGTAGGGTTGAAAGACAAACTTTGTAGTTGAAAAAAAATTTCAAATGTGTGTGTGTGTGTGCGTGGTGTTATGTGGTTTAATCCTCCAACTGCAAATTTAAGCATGTATGTAATCGAAAAAAGGCTGTCCTTCATCAACAAACTTCTCTTCTTTCTAGCTAAATTTTATGATTCGACGTCAACGGGTACCTTATAGGTTTCGATTTATTTGCGATTATCAAAATGCGTTGACTTAGAATCTCGATTTCTTTAAAGTTCTAAGGGACTACAGATTTACGTCTTTAGCATAAATTTCAAGCAGTACGCGTTGCTGAGAAAAGGGTCATGATCAGTGATCGGAATATTTACCCACAGTTTGTAGAACAGAGACAAAAATGGGAGACTTCCTTTTTAACTAAAAATTTGTATACCAGTATTTATCAGAACTTTAATTACGTGAATTTAAATGTCTGAATTAATTCAATAAAAAGTCTTTTGCTTATCTCTCTTATCTTATATTCTTCCTCAGATTTTTTCTCACATGGTTCTACATTTTTAACGAATTAATATGATTTATTTTTTATTCTTAATCTATTGTTCTTCTTTATTTTAGTAGGATCATCATAATGGCATATTATGTCACCGGAAAATTGCAAACGCCGTAAGAATTTTCCAAATCCGATTGGCAGTTCCAGAGATTAGCGCGTTTAAACAAACTATTGTTTGTTTGAGCTCTTCAGCTTTATTATATTAGTAAAGCTATGTTACTGATCTTACCTGTTCTTGTTTGTTTTGTTAATCTGTGAGGTTTTACTAAAATAAAATAAATAAATAGGTACCAATCAAATCTGCTTTGAAATATTGCATAAATATAGGGGGAAGTTTAATGTTAGTTTGGCAACATTCGTAGCTAGTCAACGGACATAGCCGACAAATTCCGAACGTGTGATTAGGTCACGTGGTACTTTTGGAGTCTTCGTCGTGGCGTAGCTTGTTCAGCTGCTCGTCGAAGCGGCTGTCGGACGGTCGCCTCTCAGCGAGTCTGCGAACGATGTAGCGGCCATTTTTGTTCTAAGTTCATAATAGCGTGCGCATATTTTAATGTATTTCGAAGGACATTTAGGCAATTTTCACGATGACTATAATAGTTTTCTTAATAGATACTTCAGCCTCTATGAACCAAAGAGCTTATTTGGGCGGACGCCCAACGTTGCTCGATGTAGCCAAGGGCGCTGTGGAAACGTTCGTAAAGGTACGTGCAGTGTCATCGACTCGTCAACCGCCTCGTTTTTGTGATCGATTTGTTTATCGCGTGTTAGTGTGTTGGACTGATTTATTTTATTTCATAGGTTCGTCAACGTTCCCCCGAAAGCAGAGGCGACAGATATATGCTTCTAACTTTCGAAGAACCACCCGCGAACATCAAGGTTAGTATATCAGAATGAACACGTTATAGCGAAGATTTTCTTGTGGATTGTGCATAGGTGTGTGTTTATGCCGGTTAGATACTGTTTAAATGTCAAGCACCGTAATCTGCATCCAGAACATTTAGGTACATATTTTGAAAGTGCGAAATTTACTGAAATAGACAGCACGACGTAAACAGGACGAACCGTCGCCGTTGCTGCCTCCGCGATAGCGCTCGCAACTGCGCGCTCGTCGCACACTCTCATTGGCCGAGGTCGAGCTCGTCGAAATGGCGATTTGTGGGGGAAATTCAAACTGAATCACACAATGCAGCCAATTAATTTCTTATAAGTCTGATATTGTATTGTTCTGAATTATGTTTTGAATGATAACATGCACTGCTACACTTAAGGATGAATGTAGGTTGCCAAGTGCAGTTTGTGGTTAACAATAATGGTGTCCCTAGTCACTTTTATCTATTATGTATGATATATTTCCTGAAGTGCTTGTACTTATAATGGGTTCTTATTCCAATTGTTAATTTTCAGGCTGGTTGGAAGGAGAATCTTGCAACATTTATAAATGAATTAAAGAATTTGCAATGTCTGGGCTTGACAACAATGGGTGCGGCCTTGAAGCATGCCTTTGATGTTCTAAACATAAATCGCATGCAGACTGGAATTGACACTTATGGTCAAGGAAGATGTCCATTCTATCTTGAACCTTCTGTTATTGTTGTCATTACTGATGGAGGGAAACTTTCAAGCAATGCTGGCATTCAGGAAGAGGTGAGCCAACAAACATTTTTTTTAATGGTTTACTATTTTTATTATTTTGTTACCAGTTCAGATGTTAGTGCATCTCAGGGGTGGGTCTAGGATGCTCATTTGGCCGGGGCTTGTTCGGTTGTAGATAACCAAAGAAATCTGGGTCTTGGGGGCTTGAGCCCCATACCAGGCCCCCTGGACTTTCAATGGTGCATATGGTAGTGAGTAGTATGGTAGTGACATGATGTTTGTTATATTTTTGCATCATTCCTTCATTTTTGTATGTTTCTTGAATCATATTTTTAGTGAACCTAAACAATATTCCACGCTATTCTGTTATTTAATTTTGATAAAAATAATTCTTGTGGTGAAATTATGCTTTGTTTAGCCATCTATAATGTAGTTTGAGATCTGGTATTTATTTCATTTTTATTTGGCAGTAGTTTTAGCAGTGTTCCAGCTGTGGAAATTATATTTAAATAATTGTAAGGAATCATATTTAGTTTAGAAAATATTCTACAGCACACTGAGAAGAAATAGCAGCTACCAAGTTATATTTTTAAGCTCAAGTTTATTTGTATTGAAGCTTACAGCAGATTTAGCTCCAGTTTCTGAATTGAGAATTCAAAGTTGAGAACTTGTAACTCTACTTGAGAATGAAAACGATTTTGCATTTAAAGAGTTTTCTAACTAAAATTCCAAAAGGCTGGAATGCCAACTGCTGAAAAATAAAAACCTGTCTCATGAGTTTCAGGTTTAATACTTAGTTATAGTTAATAAGTAGAACACATAAAAATGCTCAGTTTCATAAATTGACAAGAGTAGTATTTTCTTTAGTATTTCCATTGGAAATACTAAAGTGAAACATAGATTTCTAATACATTCTTCTATTAAAATAAATATTCTTGAGATTAAAACAAATTAAGTTGGTAAAATAAATGTAAATATTTGGCCATTATGACCATCGCATGTTAACTAATAAAACTTCTGAGGCTCTTTTTTGAAATTATAAATTTTCTGGAAAAATAATTAACTCCTATTTTTTTCTTCTGTCTAATTAACACACAAGAGTGCTTGCTGGCCTTTTTGAGGACCAGTAACGCTCTTAACCAATACTTGAAAAGCACTTTCGTAAGAAAAATATAATAAGGTACTTACCTAAGATATCCATCTTTGATTTTAGCATATATGTAGTAGGTACATACAGCTATTAAACTTGCCGATTAAGATTGATAATAAAATAACCGTGTCAAAGCTAATTGTATTGACTCAGTTGCAGTGAATCTTATTATTTTGCTGTAACCTACTTGTTGACGTCATAAAAATATCTGCAGTGAATGATGCACGTTAATAAATTTTGGCTAAGGTCTGCCGCACACCATTCCTACTTGGTAACGATTTTATGACCGTATTGATCATCGCGTGTTGTCGAGTTTCGGAATTCAGATACTGATTTTTAGATTTAATTACTGCAATAGACGCACCATTTATTTTTTCTATGGGTAGGCTCGTCGCGTTTGGCCATTGTCTCAAGTTGCACTTGCACCCCTGGCTTTCTATTGAAAAATGAAAGCCATTAAAACGAGAAAAAGAAGAAATAAAAAAATTACCTATATTTTACGAACGGAATGTATGGTTGCTCGGCCTTGCACCCGTCTTCATTAGTTCTATCTAAGAGTAAAAAGAAAAATATTTTATTCGAGGCGGTGTTTTAAAGATGCAACCCTCTGAAAATAGTCCTGCCGGCACCCATGGTCTCACCTGATGGTAAGCGATGTCGGTCGATAATGGAGCACGCTTGCCTAGAAGTAACCTATTCACTCATTCTATCAGACCCGGTCTGTTATTTTGGGACGAATAGGCAACTAACTGCAACAAGTCTTGCGATCCCTTTAACGGTTGGTTGGTTAGACCAGTCGCGGTCTGCATGTCTTCCGTCATTCGATTCATCAGTCAATTCTAATAAAAGTAATGATGTGTAGGTATTTTACCCTAAGATATTTAAACGTGATCGTTAGTTACTTGATGCATATATCCAACGTTACCTAATCTTTTGTATTGCATCTTATGTTTGGAGGTCGCGCATGCTTTATTCAAATTTCACCAACAAGTGTTTCATTTGAATACTGTGTCAATATAATAAGAATAATTTTAGATTTTTGGAAAGTAAGCGGCAATGTATTTTCTAGTTGTGTTACCTACTAGATATTCAAACTTATCATCAGAGTTTATTTATGATTGTCATTGCCTTATTATCACACGGGTCGCTAGATTTGGAGATAACATTGGATGACTCAGATTGACAGTTATTTTTTTTTGGATCTAGGTAGTCACGGACAGAAGTAGGTGATCATTTCGGTTTTTAAATAATTTTTTTCATTATTAGTTTAAGTAAGAGAGAGTTTCTTGACAATTTGCGTGTTAAGGTAAAAATATTCCCGTTTTAAAAAGAGACTCAACTCATAAAATAGTAACAGGTGTAAGCACCTGTTACTATTTTATGAAGTGGCCGGTTTCGATTCATAAATCTCTTTTTAGGGCTAATTTTTACAGACTAACGTTGCTGACCGTACCTATAAGGACTAACCCGACTAACTTACCTTCGTATTCCCAAAGTCGTGCTACAATAATGTCCCATAAGCCGTAATGCACACGTACCACTTTCCAACTAAATGACGTAGGTCTTTATTTTGGCTGTGATTAACTTTTGATAGCAATTGATGACTTAACAGTCGCTGTTTCGTCGGAGTGGTCGTCCTGTTTGTGGTTCATCAACCACAGGCAGTTCTACAAGTGTCTGTCGTTGTCAACGACGACAATGTTGTACATGTGTGTGACGTGGTTTCGTACTACAGTGACTTCTTAACCGTTGGAAAAAATTTCAGGTACTGAATGTACTAATGACCATGGGATCAACTCGGATTACGATAAGAAAGAAAACAAATTTATTTTCGAATAACTCGAAAGAATATACAAAAGGTCAATACTTTGCCCCCGTCTAAAGTTGGTCTCATAGTAAAAGTTGTTCCTATTCATAAAAGCACCATTATATGTTGTGTCTGCCACCGGAAAATGGCAAACTCCGTAAGATTATAATATAACTTGAGAGATTGTAAACTCTCGATAATTTGTCAACTAAATTTAAAGTATTCCAAATGGGAATACTTTTTTACGGATCAAGTTTTGGTAGTCTATAATCCATAGAAATATAAAAAACAGATATCTATGCTATATGTAATCTCTCGAATTCATTCCGAGAAATTGACTGACACAAAATAGCGACCAATCAGAGCACAAGTCTACAATTTATCCGTTTTCGTGTGATAGTAAACCTGGAAACAAGGCCTTCATTGGTCTGTTCAGATGTGAGCTCACACCAACAAAGACCAATGAGGGGCCAAGTTTCAATTCACGGAGATATTATAGAATAGGTACAACATTTTGATTCGTATAGTTGTAGAACAAATGTTCATTTGACAATTTATCGAGAGTTCACAATCTCAAGATATTTTGTAATCTTACGTAGTTTGCAACTATCCGGCGACACTGCCAATGAATTTAGTCACCTTTCATAATTTGCTGCTCTTCAAAGACTACGACTGTGGTTCTAATTTCGTTGGAAAGTGGTTAGTGTGGGTTAGCCTAAATTGAACTTTCTGCAGTACTTTAGTATGGGAATTGGTCCCAAATGGCAAAAATCATATCGTCGCATAAAGAACATCCGATCAGCTAGAAATAATACAACCGTTCAAGTAGGGTGCGGCTGTGTGCCCTCTGAGAACTTACATGTGTAATATTAGGTATTGTATGTAATGGGAGCCGTGTCTAAGTCATTAACACCATCTGCCTAAGCAAAGATCTATGAATCATAGCAAGGACCAACGGTTTAACGTTCTTTGCAAAATACGTCTACAACAAGCGTAACTTAACATCATCACCTGCCTAGCCTTTTCCCAACTATATTGGGATCGGCTTCCAGTCAAACCGGATTCAGCTGAATATCAGTATTTTACGTGGAGCGGCTGCCTACCAGACCTCCACAACCCATTAACTGGATAACACGATACTCCTTGGCAAGACTAGTGTCAGATTATCTGGCTTCTGACTATCCGTAACGACTGCCAAAGATCTACAAATGACAGCCGGGACCAACGGCTTAACGTGCTTTCCGAGGCACGGAGCAGTCTCGGTATGTTAAGATGGTCACCCATCCACAGACCAACCTCGGCAAGCGTTGCTTAACCTTGGAGATCGACCCGTGCGGTCGTTATTATTTAGCCACGAGCTCCTTAACATACGATCAACTATTTATTCAAAAATGTTTCTTCCAGTTCAATTTGCCGATGAACTGCCCAATACCTGGCTCAGAGTTGACCCGCGAGCCGTTCCGATGGGACCAAAGACTATTCTCGTTGGTGCTGAGGCTTGCAGGGACGCCCGCCGTCGAAAGGGACACTGGCCTGGTCCCTTCAGACTCTTCGCCGATCGACGCAATGTGTGAAGTCACTGGCGGTAAGTTACCATTATGTAACCAAGTAACATCCAGATTCTGGAACGAAATTATAGATGTGTCTAATTAAACGGCAGTCAAGTGTGATACGATTGGTTTGCGAATTTAAATTTATTTTGTCTACAAAATTTGAAGATAGGTAGCATCTTAAATACTCGCATGACAACTTGTCAATTTATTTTGCGATACATTTTTTTCCAGAAACTGGGCGTGACCTTTGTAGATTGAGTAGTAGACTATAACATACCAAATAGTATCTGTATTTAACGGAACCTGTATGACAGTTATATATACTATCTACACCTATATTATCTTTATCAAAAAGTGCCCATTCAAGATTATTTAGTAAACAAACAACTTTCAAGATATCTTTCTTATGTCAATATTAGTACGAGCTTTAAAATATTCTTGTAGATTCTTTATCAGATAATAATAAGATAAAAAATATATAAAGAAACTTTAAACGGATGTAGAAATTTCATATTAACAGGGGATAGTAAGCCCTTTAGAAAACCTGTATGACGAGTTTTTGTGCTGTTCATTTAGAGTCAAGGTAGATTCAAATATAAGTATAAATAATATTTTATGCTGTGGACCTACCAGCTGGCTTAATTCAACGGCCTGAGAACTTAATATAAGCAAGCAATATTGTTTTTACGAATATGGATAAATTAGCTCGATTAATGCATAAACTTTATTTTGTTGTAAAAATACGTCATTGTAAATTTTACTCCAGTAAATTTAATTTTTATAACCTACAAAAGTTTTCCTGTTCATTTGTATTTTAATGGTACTATATCAGTAGTACCGTTTATCGTGTGGTATGTTACACGTGTCCTGTTTCCCGGTTTAAATTGGTGAAGTAATGTTTGTATGATTTTAATAGCTTCTTCCCGCGGCTTTGCCCCCGTTAAAAGTTTTTTTATAACCCCAAGGGATACTACAGGAATTAAAATAAAAGTACTTATCCTATCCTAATTTTCATAAAAATCCAATTAGAGGTTTAAACGTTTAAACGAAACAGACATACTTAAGAATTTTTAATATTAGTAGGTATACCCATGTGACGATTAACAGCTTCTTATTCAAATAGCCTTTATCTATATACAGTGGAACAGAATAAACGCAACACCTCTTAAGGGGTCATTTTACTCATCATTATGAATAACTCATTATGGGACCAACACTGAAATCGCGTAAAATTAATCGGGCTCGAAACTTCTTTCGGTGTATTTCGATATTCCTCATAATTTCGGATTTAGCCATCCACACACAATTTAAAAATTCACCCTTTGTACTGATTTGAATTTATGAATACTTAGGTCTTGAATATGGCTAGGAAGTTGATTATAAAAACCTTAAGTATACATTGGCATTTAACTGAACCACCTATTTTCTTAAGCCAGGTTTTAGAAATGACAAAATTGTGTGGGTTCCTATCCTAGTATTTACGTTATGGATATAACTGTCTCTTTTAAATATAGATTAATATATTTATGCGCATACAAAAGATTCTTATAAATATACTGAGAAGGCACAGTCATTATATTAATCTCTAAATTTTTCTCTGACGGATTGTCTAGGACTTAATTTATAAATTGCACGAATAGTAATTATTTTGTAAAACAAATACAGTCTGAATATCGGCGACAATATACCACAACAGAATGCCGTAAGACATAACACTATGTAAATAACTAAAGTATACTAAACGAGCTGTCTCTTAATCAGTTAAGCCACGGTTTTTTCTGACAGCATATGCTGCAAATTGAAGATGGATGTTTTTTACTCAATTACGTCAGAACGGCTGAACGGATCTTGAAGAAATTTTGCACAGAGGTAGATAATAGTCTGGAATAACACATATGATTATGTTTCCTTGAGATAATTTTCGACATTCACGCAACAGTTGCGCTGATCCTGTAGTCTCAGCAGCAAAAATATGTGTTTCCTTTGCGTGATTATTGTTACAAAACTACCCTTTAAAATTCGTGCAGTACGTTCTAAATCCACGCGGACGAAATCGCGGGCGAAGTGCTAGTTCTGAATAAGATCAAAATCTTTTCTCTAAACGTATTGAATAGACTGGCATAATGGCTCCCTAGAATTTCCTTATCGTCGAAATACGATACACCACAACTAACAAAAAAAAAAAATAATGCCTAGCTAGTGTTGTGTTTTTGTGTGCCTAATGATTTAATGATGTATTAAGAAATATTCAAATGTGAATTGTTGGTAGGTAGGCTCTACGACCTAGAAATATTCATTTACTGGCTGGCAAGTAAATTTTATGGAAGGCTATGTTTATTTCTTTCACTGTATAATAATTATTCATTAAGACGATGGCGTCTACTCGATAATGCGTCCCCGCGTCGAGCGGCCCGAGTTATTTTATAATGCAGTTGCAGATTTGTAGGTACCTACTTTAAAAATGTACTCTGGACTGTGTAGCCACACAAAAACAAAACACATTCTTTTACATTATTTATTTATGTATTCTAAAACATTATTTTATTACCTAAATATAATATTCGAGTATGCATCTATTTTATTTACCCACGTCCATGTGTCACTGCGGGGTGCCAACTGAAAACCAGCGCTGGGTGTCTGACGCCTAGCAAATGCTGAGATGCACTTTCGGTATAGGCACGCTCAGCACAGCAACTGTACTGTAACATTGTTTTCTTTTTTACCATGTGTGTTTGTTGCTGTTGTGTTGTCTGTGTTGAATAAATGCTTTCTATTCTATAATAATTGATTTATCTTGTTTTTTACTACATTTTCGTTGTTAACCATCTTTGCAGAATTTTTCTTATTTTTTCTTTCTTAATCGTAAATACGGCCCACTGAAGTTCATCCGAGACAGCCACCCACACCTCGGATTCTTTCGTATTGCTATAAAAATGAACTTTGCATAAAATCTATCAGACATCCCTCTACGTAACTTTTCGCTTAAAACAGCAGAGGTAAACCTTGAAACATGAGGACACGGGTCATCCGCTATCCAATATTGATCTTGCTGCATGGATTACCAGTGTTACCACTCATTTTCTCACTTGGATATCATGACTTATTCTAAGCTGACAGATGGTAATCAGCAGCAGCAGTCTGATTGTGTATCCCAATATTTAATTTGCTTGAATAAACAATAAATTCCGTTCAATTTTCAGGTCGTTCATACTGCATCACTTCTCATCGTATGCTGATGCAATGCATCGACAGCTTGGTTCAAAAAGTGCAGAGTGGTGTGGTCATCAACTTCGAGAAGATAGGCCCCGACCCGCCACCTATAGACGGGGCTAATGCTAGGGAAGGCGAGACGGATGATGCCAATCATGAGGGGGATAAAGAAATGGATGGCGATGGGGAGAGAAATGGAGTAAGTAGTTATTTTATTTGCTTCTATTTGTGTTCAATTCTTCGAAATTTAACTGGGTTATCTTCTTCGTTGACTGGTTACAAGAGTATGGTATTTTCGCTGACTGTCTAGCTAGTGGGCGCTGCATAACCTCGTCACTCCTCGTTATTTCATTCCATCTTATCTATCCTACCAAGGCGAAGATGGCCGGATGAGCTCGACTCCAACCGAAAGTACTTGCCCAAACTAACAGAAATAGAAGTAACTGGAAAAGGGAGGGGAAAGTCTGCTCGGCAGTGGGACAATATCTACACGCTTGTTACATTCGATGCTATTTTATGTGTTATTCCGGAGTAGACTTGCGCATAGTAGTTCGCGACCAGGAGCGCTCATTTTAGTTCGCAGCTCCTTGGCGAACTAGTTCACTCTTTTAGTTCACCAGCTCGCTAAATGTTTCGAGACGGGAGCTGGCTGAGCTAGTGAGCTGAGAGAAAGACAGATCGCTCGCGCTCTTTGCAGTTTGCTGCTGCGCGCGTTCCTTTGTTTGTGAAGTAGCTATTTTGCCGTTATTTTTTATTTTACGTACGTTGTACTCGTATTATTTAAATTGATTTATTAGTTCAATTCAGAAAATTGCTTATACAATATGCTAAAAGACGTGTTTATTCTAAATTTGTAAATAATAGCTTGCATATTGCATAGCATTGAAAGATGAGAAGCACATCAGTGAGTAAGTGAGCGGCGACGCAACTAGGTAGCTCACTCGCTCTTGTTATACTGTTAGGTCGGTCATTTCGAAGGAACTAACGATCTAAAGAGTGGCGGATCTCGGACCTAGTTCGATGAGTTCGCCTGCTCTTACTAACTAGTTCGTTCGCGAACTACACAAGACTATTCCGGAGCATATTCGTGTGCCTTCGTCCTATTCCGTTTAAGCTGTTTTGACTGAGTGACAAACTTTTGCATTTACAATAGAAAGTAGCTTCCATTGTAACAAAAAAGCTGTCGATCTTGTTTAAAAAGTCTTCATTGCTTTTGTTCTTTACTAACAATTTATTATCTTGGAGTACTTAATCCATTTGTTGCACTTTTAACTTACTATAACTGTACCTAGTATTTTTATTTGAGCCATCTACAAGCTCATATAGGTTGATATTAGATTCCTCTACAAAATGACGATGTCATCAATAATTTACCTTCGTACCATAACAATTATAAGCTAACTGTAAAAAGTATAAGTTGAACGGGAGAAGACCACCTTAACTTTCGATTTGTGTAACTAATACCAAATGAGCTTATTAAATCTATTACGATTTGTTATTCAAATATTATCAGAAATGTAATTAAACAGGTATTTCAAGTGACAATTAACAATAGATCTAATAAATTCTTCACATTTACACATAATCTGGTAGGTATGGGACTTCACTGTCTTGTCACACATGTGGTACTTACTACGTATTACTACGCGTGTGATAAGCAAATGCTTTGTGACGTAAATGTTGGGTGCAAAGCCCCACATACCTTCTAATCTATTAACGTAGTATCGTTACTATTTCGAAACCAATTGGGTATTTTAATAGATAGACAAATTATGATTATATTTATTCCGTCCTTTAGATTTCCATAAATATTGGACATGATATTTTTACCATATCAAATCAATAAAAAATATAATAATAAAGGTCTGCGGTAGCGCATCAAAGTTCTAGAGCGGCTAGTCTCGTGAGTGACGTCACGCGCGTTTCAACGCTCTGTATCGTCTTAATTTTTTGCTTACGTGAAAAAAGAAAACGTACGTGTCCAATATTTTTTGGAGTTTACTTAATTGACGGACTAATTCGATTTTTTCAGTAAAATACCTATTCGTAAACTGTTAATTAATGTTAACGAAACTCTTGTCTAAAGTATCAATTAGTGACCATTAGCTTTTACCAACGGCTTCGTCTGCGTGAACGTCCAAAATTATCTTATGGAAACATACTATTGGGTTAAAAGGAATCCTATCTCCCAATCCAGGCCATAGTCTACGTATGTTCTCATCTAAATTCATTCAACTTTATCCATATATATGTCGCAGCCAAATAGCTTCATCTGTCGTTTCATTACATGCCTAGCCTTTACATTGAACTGCGCTGTTTAATCAGCGTCATATTTGACGTTTCTGGTTCAATATCGTTTAATGACTTGCCGATGTCACTTATGTCGCTGATTTCAAATTAAAAGGGCAAACTGACTTGTTTGACTCGGTAATCAGTTGCCAACTACAAAATAATGATTAAATATTTTTATTAATATATTGGAGAGGCCATCGATACAATGATTGCGGAGTTCACATCCCACATGTCGACAACCCCGCAAGCCAAGTCAAGGCACTTTATTTGCTCGTCTTTCTCGGCTTTCACGAGGTTCTCATCATGCAGGACGGTTATGTCTCCGCTATATCAGGCTTGTTAACCAGAATAGTCATGTCAGTGATGATGGACCGATCCCAGTACAATGTGATATTGCCATTATAGAGAACTGGTTAGTAATTTTATATTGCCATTATAAATTATTATTAAGTAAAAAAAAACAGGCAAAAAGTAGAAACAAATAGAAACAGGTTTTCTAAGAAAGACTTACGAAACAAAATAATACAGAAAAGCTTGTCTTTTTAAAGCTTTCCCTTGTAAACAAAACAGTTTGTAACTTTTCAACATTTTCTTTTTCATAACAAAACATTGGAGAATGTCGTCACCGTCTCTCTTAGAACTCCGAAACTTCACAAAAGATTGAATCCTTCTAAAGTCGGGCCCAGCTATAGACTTAGGACAAAGACGTGTACGCAATCGTTATTTCAAGTCGTAATTGCTTTACTTGGAACTTATTTATTTGTTCATTTTTTAATAGTCCTTCTCAGAACCAGGAATTGTCGTCGTTCTGTTTAAAATAACACTTTTGGGTAAAATATTAGTTACTTAAGGTTGTTAAAGCCACTGCTGTCTATTTTAAACGACTTCGTAAATTTAATATTACTTTTCTTATTGCGACATAACGTTAAGAAATTGATGGGACTATTTTAGTATTGCAATACTAAGTCGTAAAAACCCTCGTCGGACTGCACTGCACAATAGCTTAGCTCTTGCATATAACCATTTTTCACATCCAGGCACGTACTATCTTCTAAGATAGAAAAGGGTCTGTCCTTTCGGTAGAAGCCATCTTCATCTTTATCTGCTGCGGTGCTGCCTTATTTTTTTGATGTGGTTAAATCCTCATGGATTCACTCTGGTTTCTGGGGGAGAACCGAATGTTATGTTATGTTATTAAAACCTACCGCTACCACGGGCGGAGGACCCAGAGATACAAGTACGTTAGCTCAAGTCAAATAAGACTTAATAAATGCTCATTATTTATTTCTCCCATTTGTAGCGTTGGAACAGCGGCCAGTATCAAACCCAGAGCGGTCCCAGCACTCCGCAGGCCTGGCATTCGTGCCGCCGCCTAATCTACGTGCCGCGGACGGTCGCGCAGAAAGGCTTCGCTGTCGGCTTCTGGCCTATACCGGAGTCCTTCCGATCGGACCCTAACGCGCAAACATTGGTATGTATTTTTGGATGTTGTTATGGCTACATTTTTTTTGTTAAAATTCCAGATATTTGCAATTTTTTTTTTCATGTTTCTTTAGGTTTCGTTGTTGTGTTTCATTGACACTTATATTCATCTGATTATACAATTAACATAAATTGAATATGTTTTTACAAATAAGGACATCTCAAAAACCACTAACTAAAAAAGCCACTTTTCAAGCAGTATGATGCAGTCTGGTGGCATTTACTTTAGTTCAATCACAGGTTTAATTCTACGGACTGCATCGGACCCTCCGTCTGGGGAAGTCGTAAAAACTGACGGTGGATAATCACCTTTGATTACACAACCACACATGCTTTGGGTAATACAAGTCCCAAGGTGTTACTGTTTGAGATTTAATATAAGAAACCAACACTTCAGGGAATTTAGGCGTATTATTAAGTCATAAGTTTTGCATTTCCTCCAACCGGACTACGCTTTATTAAAATCGGTGTACTCTGTAGAGGAATGCACGTGTGCTTCTATAATCTTTACATCTAATCGGGCATTGAAACGACAATCTTGATAATGGTGGTTCAAGTTAAACAATTCAACACAATAAACGTTACCATGGAAATAAACTTGTAAGTGTATCATTACTGGTTTAATAGAAACTCTTATAATCCTAGCGGTGAATATTTAATGTGAAAACTACGTCAGTTGGTGAAAAGTATAGTAGTTCCCAGAACCAACAGGTCGATTTCCTATAAACCAACAAAGTTCACTGCAGACTTTGTAATAAACTGCACAATTGTTCGAAAAATATTGGTTCATTCGGTCTTCACGATTCTCGAAAATGATTGCATCCAATGTTTGTTTGGTATGTTAACGCTTTTGCGTTCGGTAAACATGAAAGCACAAAGTTTAAGTGCATAAAAAAACAAAATGTGTGCAGTAAGCTTGATTTTACGCTTTTCGGGGACATGGCCTCGGCATCCATTTGGTTAGATCGTTCGTCGAACTTGCTCCAGCCTGTTAGGCAAGTCCTCAAGTACCCAGAATACTCCACCTTTATTGTCATTTTTATTTAATATCTCATGAAATAGTGGTTGGTCTTCCACCACCTTATTGTGCTTATAAGTGGGGGCACAACGCAACATTACATACTACAGCAAATTATGCGAAGTTTATTGATTTTAAATTTTGAAGAAATTGTCTAGTAGGGTCATACTTTAGAAACCTGTCGTTAGAAGTGCATAATATGTATGTATTTAGAAATATATAAGTATGTTTATCAGTTGTCTGGTTGCCATAGTACAGGCTCTGCCTAGTTTGGGATCGGATGACCGTGTGTGAGTTGTCCCAGGATATATTATTATTATTATTAATAAATTAATTATACAACTTGTAACAGAATAAACGCATTACATCTTAAGGGGTCATTTTACTCATCATTATGAACAACTTTCACTATGGGACCAACACTGAAATTGCAAAAAAAAGAATCGACTGCCCCACATATAAATATTCCGTTTATTCTGTTACACATTGTATATACAGGGCTTTTAAATGGTGCGATAACTACCGGTTATTTTTACAATAAACACATGCTCATGTAGACAGTAAAAAACTTCAAAACAAAAAATCAAAAGCCATGTTAATACTCAAAAATCTTTTTTCTGTAATTTTCAGCCACCTCGCTCTGCACACCCAGTGGTGAAGTTCACATGTTCGAGTCAGGAACCAATGGTGATTGACAATCTGCCTTTTGACAAGTACGAGTTGGAACCCAGTCCATTGACGCAGTTCATACTGGCCAGGAAACAGCCCACCATTTGCTGGCAGGTTAGAAAAAAATATGAGTTCTTTCCTATAGAAATGATTTTTTCAATGTTCCCTCTGGATCAACATTTTATAAGCATTCTGTACCTTGTATGTAAGACGGGTTAGTGTCTGCAACTCCGCGTCCAGGCGCGCATTTTGCGTACTGTAACTTAAAATAAAATAGTGTTTGCTGTCTCTCACAAAAAATAAAGTTTATTTTTCTTTGCAAGCCACTTATTCCTGATACTTTTTCTGTAGCTAACCATTCCTGACAACCTCCATAAGGCAATCTTCGTAAACAGTAATAGCTAAAGACTTAAGCAATTGACTCCAATTTGAATTAATTTATTATGTAGGTTACCTTGTATAATGTAAACAAACTATCAAATTGCACTCCACTAACTAGATAATGTGACCAATTACTTCTAATAAGTGTTTAATAATTCATTGAAGATAGCTCATGTATGGATCTGCATATTTTAGCATTATTTGTTTTTGAATGGCTTGTGTCGGCTCGCCCCACTAATGACTCCGTCGTCAAGTAAGTTAAGGAGAATAAACACATTTTTGCTTTTGTCAATCTAGATGTGGTATTGTGTACAATAAGCGCAATATAATCATTACTGTAATTACTCCAATTGCTTTACAATGGATTCAATAATCAGCGTTTTAATGGCCATCTTGGGCCATTCGTTGTGGGTGTGCCGAATGCTCTTTTATAGGCACGTAAACTCATCAAAGGTATATAATATTTCACAATATATTCCTACGAGAAGAGAAAAAAAAGGTTGCTGAAAACAATTTATGGAAAAACAATCAAGTAAACAAATTTCGGCGTTGCTCCCATGACCTATGCTAAAGGAACAATGTATTTTCCCGTATCAAAAAAATAAGCTTATGGAACACAGTACAGCTATCTGTCATCTGGGAAAAATAAATCGTAGTTGTATCAGTATTTCCAGAGATTCCTTCCCTACAAACTATCAATTGATGCTGTTCATATTGCGTGTACTAACATTGTTTCATTACTCTTTTCCAGGTGTTCGTAGCCAACAGTGGTTGTAAGAACTCTGAAATCAACCACCCATTCGGGTACTTGAAGGCGTCAACGAACCTAACATGTGTCAACTTGTTTGTGTTACCGTACAACTACCCGATGCTGTTGCCTCTACTGGACGAGTTGTTCAAAGTACATCGCTGCAAACCTACTCAGGATTGGAAGCTGGCGTTTCAGCACTATCTCGAGAGAATGCCTGCGTATTATGTTGCGGTAAGTTGAAAATACATTGTGTGGAAGAGGTAGCAAACATAGATGGCGGGATGAGCTGGACAAAATAAAGAACCAATGGTCAACACTAGCTTGGACGTATGCTGCAGCAGGATTTATGGAGGGAGGCCGTTGCCCAGCCGTGGGATGATGCAGGCTGACTGTAATCAGTAACCAATTAGACTAAGAAAAAAAATACTGGGGGTCTTGTAAAAATAAAGAATTTTGACAAATTATGATTACCTGTTGAGTTAATTGAATACGGATTTTGATCTTTCAGTCTATTTCTACTTATGAGATTATTACACACGTTAATTGAACAATTTCTTTTGATGTATTATTATTTCTTCTTCCAGCCACTTCGAAGAGCATTGACGAAAATGGGAGCGCCCGCTCAACTTCTACAGGTTCTGATTCCCGACACTCAAGACAACTCGCTCAGTTTCTCCGTATTGAACTATTTGAAAAGACTGAAAAATCAAGCTAAAGTTGAATTCGAGAAACTCTGTGCTGACGTCATAAACAAGTCTTCGAGCAATAACACGCAAAAGGTAGTATATACCTACAAATATATTACTTTTAAGGCTAGTTCCTGGAACACAATTTTTCGCAAAATCAATTTCACTTATTGTCAAACGCGCATAAGCTCTGATAATTTGAAGAATGCTTTTTGACAGCCAATCGCTTCAATTGACATTATCTTGTGACGCGTCGATATTTGTATCCAGAAACCGGTGACTAATAATTAACTGAAGTTTATCTATGTCTTAATTTGCATTAATTCTTCAGTCTGATGTTGTACGCGCCACTGAACAAGCAGCTAATTTGAATGAACAATTGAGGAATTTAATTCTTTGGTTGTCTTCTTAGCTATCGTTCATTGACTTCACGTTAACGCTGTAGGCTAGACGTAAAGCGTGCATTTTTAGGCCAATCTAACATTTGTTCCCCTTCTTGTATTGTTTCCCCAATGCTCGTGACTGCATCATAGTTTTAAGACTCCCTCCTTATTTGTGTACCCTACTCGCTCCTGTTTGCAGTAACATGCACGGCTTCCCAAACAGGCGTTATAATTGCTATTAGGACGATGCAGCGATGCCTTGAATGTTTAGTGAGGTTTGAATTTCGACACAATTATTACAGTTTAATAAAATATTACTAACATTACGTTAATTTCAGGTAGCCGAAAGCGTTCGAGTAATGCCCCGATCACCTCTTCGGAAGGACTTGACAACGCATCCGTGTCTTCAAGACAAGTTCTCAGCACTGCGCGATCAACTGAACGAGTTCGGTGGCTTTGTTGTGGGGCTCTCACGTGGCAGACATAAGACCCAAGCGCACACGTATCGGAATCCTTTCGATATACAAAGGAGAGACCTACTAGATCAGGTATGGCATAAATCTAAGACTTTTTATTGGTAGGTCTCAGCTCTCACTGACCTAGACCAAACTGCAAGGATTTGTTCATAGTAGTAACTACAGGAAGAGAGTTTCGGCAAGAAAGGGGGGCCTTTAGCTCAGGAGTGGGACAGCAGAAAAAAAAGCTTGTATGGCAAAATCGATTTATTTATTTAAACTTCATGTACATGAAGTGTGCATAGACAGACTCAATGCCGCATGGCATTTTCTACCAGTCTTCCTTTGTGTCAAAATGACAATATTATGATAAAAGTACAAAACAAAAATGGACTTGCTTAGTCTGAGAGGGGAATACAGGAATACAATCTCTAGCGTAACCATATGGCGATGATCTCATTCAGTGGCGGATAAAAACTGCGCATATTCACTTTGCAGTAAAGTAAACCCATCTGGCAGTAAAGTAAATAAAAAATGCGACGCGGTTGGCATCTGGGCGTCGTACCGTACTGATACATTATTTCTTATTCTAGTAGGTATACAAAACGCATCTAAAGTGTTTACAAACAAAGAATTTTTATCGTTATTTTCTTGGCAGGTTTCCAAGACGATTTTTTAGTTAACACTGTTTTTTCAACATACATATACCATTGTCACATTGTATTCTAATAAGGCAGGGTATGTGAGCCATTGTTTACATAATTCATTACTTTGAGAGTGAAAGACAACTATTACGTTGAACAAGACTAATGGGGGAAAAGTTTTTGTGCAATGCGTTAGTAACCTGTTATGATATCTGCATACAATGGGTTGGTTATAGTATCCATTCAATACTTCTTGCTAAATCTAACAGTTACTAGTTTGCGACGCTATCCAAATTGTTTTAAAAGGGAATACATACGAATGTTCTACTTGATTGTGTTGATATAAATTCGTATAGGATTCAATTTGAGTTGCATTGGATTTTTTTTATTATTGATGGGCTAAACTGGGTTGCGTCGCATTTGAGTTATTATGTTACCTAATAGTAAGCAATGATGAAGTCAACGATGGATGGATCATGATGCCTAGAAGTAACTTAACACTGTTGACTTAAAAAGACCCCCAGGAAATAGCTATCAGGAAACGCAAACTTCAGCAAGGAATTTAGCTCCACATTTGGCCTATTCAACCAACATTAATATATTTTGCTTTCAAATAATAATCAGTTAACAATGATAATTTTCCAGGTGGTACGAATGCGCGCGAACTTCTTGCAACCATCCCTGGCGCACACCCGCCTGGTGGACGAAGACAGCGTGCATTCGATGCCGGTCGCGCAGATGGGCAACTACCAGGAGTATCTCAAGCGGATGACGCCGCAACTACGGGAGATCGAGTCGCAGCCTGTGCGACAGCACATGTTCGGCAACCCCTTCAAGATAGATAAGGTGATGTTTTTTTTTGTTTTTATTGTTGTGAATATAACATTGATGGCAATTCTAGATAGGAGCTGGCAAACCTTTGGCGGGGTATTGGTGAACTTACAAACCCTTCAAATATAATTCATCAATTTGTCATATAAACAAATGTATTTTGTACTTATTTAAGACCAGTAGGATTGGATAACATTCAGATGATGAAGTGAGGTAAAAATATCTTTACATTAGTACGCACTGCCTTATACGCAGTAGCACTGAGCATAAGGCATACCCAGCAAATACAATGTAGTAAAATATTAGCCAGTCGGCAAGTTTGGTAGAGATTTATTTATTTATTTAATTTAAACAGAATGGCCGAAACTAATTACACTATTTAAATACAATTACAATATAATTATACAGCACTAAACAAATATACCAGTTATATTAATGCACAGTCCTACATTCATCTCAAAAAATGTCATACATTCTGATAGTATTGTCTTCTATTCTTCTGCAAACATATCAAACTGTGTTCTTGTCTAAGAGAGCATTAAGCGCAGAGAGTGTTCGCGGTATGGGCGATTTGGAGTGAGCAACTGTACAACATGTAGGAACTGCCAGGAGATGTCACACTGTCTTCTCATGCCTATTAACACTAAAGCGAGTAACCATAGTTATTACCAGGTCTTCCCTACAGGAAGTGTTCAATTAGATCAGTGCTTTCACATATCAGAAGTTTCCATATACGTTTTTATGAATTAAAATATTTTGGATTTGATCTCAACATCAAATCCAAAATATTTTGCTGGTGGGCTTTATTCAAAATGTACTAATAAAAATGTCATACAATTCCAGCGCATGATGGTCGACGAGGCCGATTTGGATCCGGTGGGTGCGGTGCGCGGGTCCGGCGGCGGCGCGGGCGGCAAGCGCGGCGCCGACAGCCCGCGCGCCGCG
>NDFZ01005479.1:687498-705010 GCA_002192655.3 Mamestra configurata | reverse complement strand
CTCCAATGCACGCTCGAGGAAGAGGAAACGAAAGGTAACTCTCCACTTAAAACGGCGACCACCACGAGACTGCATGCAGTCTAGTGGTGGTCGCCGAGGTCGCCGAGGCCTTCCAAACAAATTAAGCGTCGCTATTTACTCATTGAAATTGACGGTCTGTGACAATTCTGACTGGCTCCGACAGCTGCAAACCAAACTGCGCGGGAACAACATGTTTTTAGTAATGGCGTCACTAGGTGCTGTCGGACGATTCTGTGCACTGTGATACGTACTTATGACGTCTTTGAAGAAGATGCGACTCTCTACCCTGCAACAAATTTATGTGACAGCGGCGACGTGGCGCAGCGAGTAGCGCTCTTCACAGCTGCTATAAAGTATGAAGCTTACTGTATGGACTGTTTTAGAAATAGAAGCCCTCTCAAATTATTTGGTGTCGGCGCAATGCTTTCTTCCATATTTATAGATAAGGAGTCATCTATGTAATCATCCCTTTCTAGCCATAACATTTTTCACATCTATTGTTTCTTTCTTGGTCAAGTCGGAATAAAATTGATGAACTATGTTTATCAAATTTGTGAAACACATTTCACGTATCGGCCTCTTCGAAGAATAGCAAGAATTCGTCTGTCAAGACACCAGGAGGATGATTTGCTCAAGGTGCATAGCACAGCATTTTTATTTGGAACACTAAAACATAGATTTGTAGTCATTCTCCATCACTATTTTTAATTCATAGTAAGAAGAACTGAAAGGCTGTTTGTAGGAGTACCGATCTGATTTCGAAAGTGTAACACTATCCCTAGTGCTACTAACTACTGGTGCCGTTTTTTACTGTTATTCTAAATTTTTCCGGTCCTTGTGGGATGTAAAGTCACAGGAACGAAGTAGCGTGAAAAAGCTATACTCTATCCGTTTAGGTAGTTAACTAAAGGTAAACAATCTTGATGTAACTTTTTACTTAAAAACTCAGTTTAAAAATAAAATGCAAGTAAAAACCAAAGTAAATACAACAGTAACGAATACTAAATCAATTGAACCATAAGTTTGAAAAGTAGTTTATTTGTTTAATATGAATTTGTGTAAAAAGACACATCAAGATTGTTTACCTTTAGTTAACTACCTAAACGGATAGAGTATAGTAATTAATATGGCTATTGAGAATACAGAGATTATTCACACATTGAATTACCAGAGGATAAATTGAAATACGGTACCCAGATGCACCTAATATTGATGGAAGATCACTTTTAACATTAAAATCTGTTGCAGAACGACAAACAACCAACGCAGTTGACGATGCCGCCTCAGCTGTCACGTAAAGAGCTTGCAGACATAAAAAAACACAATCTAGATGTACGCTTGGAAGTCTTTCGCGCGGTTCGACGACCCGGGAAAGGTAAATGAGCCATTTAATATTATTATAATTTTAAGTATTCTAAAATGTCGAACTGCTGGGCAAAGGCCTCCCTTCTCCCCTTCCATTGTTCTCAGTTTTGTGTGACCTCTTGCCCATTTTAATTGATTGTTACTTATGTAAACACCCTTAATAACTGATCTCGGGTCATCATGTATGAGATGGAGCGTTAAATACATGCATACATGTATTACTAACTATTTTTTTATGTATTTACTAACACTATATGGACACATTAGTCTGTAATAAAAGAAATTGAATTCAATTATACCTTTTTCACAACGGAATCACGGTGTCTTTGACGATTAATAGTATGGCCCCAGTAGAACCTTCAAGATATAATTATATTGTTATAATTCTTTGTTGCTGTTGACGTATGTATATGTTTAGCAGATATTATGTTTTATGTGGTTACTTATATCTATGAAAACTGCATCAACAAAATTGCTTGGTATCAGAAATATTCTCTAAGATGAGTTCTAGTGAAATTTTTTTATTGTCTTGCCTACTTACGAAAACCTTTTTTTTTGCGATAGCAAAGCGTAGATAATTCTTTATTTCCAAAATAAACAAATCTTTGTTTTTCGTCATTTTGATACCGTTATCAATTCCGTTGGTGCACCTAATTCAAACCTAACCTAAATAAGACCGCTATCAATATGTTGTTGCGATTGTGGCGACCTTTACATTCTTTGTTACATTATCGTTTTGTTCACAGATTACACGAAACTGTTCGAGAATTTAAAACAATTAAAAGGTGGTGTGGACGTTAAAAAGGAAGTGATACGCGAAGTTATAAATGAATCCTTAAGGTTCAAGCGCAAGGCCCTCGCCAAGCTTTTGCAAGACTTTTTAACGGGACTAGAGAAAAACGGAAGCAGTGCCTCGATTAGTGTGAAGAGAGGTAACAACTCAGTGATGTACAGTAACTCTAACAACCACAGCTAGTAAAAGTGAGAATTTTGTGGACATTTTAATGTGATTTTATTGACTGGCCACATTTGCTGTTCAACGTCGGGAACTTAGAAGGAATCACGAAACGTAGAATAAAGACAATGGACACAAGCATGTGCTGTTATGATATTAGTTTCTGTGTTTAATTTAATGGTACCAAACCAGTGTATGTTGATATTCTGATGTTTATTGTTACTCTACCATATAATAAATCATCGATGGTTTTGTATTGCGATTCCGCCTGGTAAGTAGTCATGTCGTCAGTGTGCAGTAATAACACGAGATGCGATGTTTATGATCTCACTGGCCCGGCAGTGTGACTCACTGTTGAGCCCTAGTTATTGCATATTGTATGTGAATCATTTCGTTTGTAAGAAACTGAGAATACCTTATTATCCTGTATGAATCTTATTAGAAATTGTCCTTTAATTATAGTAGAAACAACGTTTTAACATACATAAACAAAAATGTCATATCATATTTTCATTTATTTTCAAAAGCATTTTATGTAAAGTCATGCATTACAGCCATGCCTTGCTGAATTGTAACAAAGTTTGTTGACCAAGGAACGTGAATATGTGTCGGCCAAAACTAACAGTTTTCCTGTCATTTTGATTTCCGTGTCTTACACATAGCGATGTAAATGAAGCAATATAAAATTTGGTTTTGTTATCACAATGTGTCTTATTCAAAGTGGCAGTAAAATCGTGAGTTTCATGTTGTAAATAAAGTTGTACATATTATAAGAATGTTATAGTTATTACCAATGGAATGTATGTGTAGGATGCTTTTATGCATCGGTCACTGCTATTGTTAATGTGGCTGGATTAACCTTACAGAGATAGATATTAAATATTATTAATAGTATGATGTATCCAGGAATGCTCATACATTTTATGGACCTGAAGAATTTAATGAAGACATTTATATACCTAAAGTTTTAAGCATTGACTTCAGTGGAATTTAAAATGTTTTACTAACACCATTAATGGTGTTATTATCATAACATAATAACTATACGCTTTCATCACGGTTCGTCAGTGTCACACGATTTTGTGGACACGTGTACCAAAGTGTAGTTTATTTTGGAGGTTCTTTACCGAAAAAAATAGCATCATTACATGAAAAGAGAACTGTGATACTCGAAATTTTAAATTATCGAATATTATGGGTGACCCGCCACATTAACACGAGTTCGGTCAATTGTAAAGTGTAATATATCATTTTTTAAATAAATTATGATCCTTATTGGATTTTTATGCCGTGTTTTATTGATCTGTTTCAACTGTCGTCAATATTTCTTGGTTTCCTTTTGTACGATGAACCAACTCTTATTTTTCAACTTCGACAGTTTATCAGAAGAAGATTAGAATCCTTTTGATTATTTGTTAATTTTAAATTATTTTAGATCTTCTCGCCTGAAACACAGGTTTTCCTAGTTCAGGCTCGTAATCCTTAGAATTAAGATATATATTTAAGACTTCTATGTAATTTGTCCAGTAAAATTGGTAATAAATAAATTAAAAATTAAATTAAAAAATTAAAAATCAACTTGATCTCTCGACGAATCAATCACTTCAGTCTTAATTCTTCGAACCAAAAGTTAAGCACCATCTCATCAAA
Organism: Mamestra configurata; assembly: GCA_002192655.3. NCBI lineage: Eukaryota > Metazoa > Arthropoda > Insecta > Lepidoptera > Noctuidae > Mamestra > Mamestra configurata. The sequence goes on along the minus strand of NDFZ01005479.1, from coordinate 701,019 downwards.
CTTTGCTTGCCAAATGTTAATTATATTTTAGGCAGTATTTTGTAGCGATAGACTTCAATTTGAACGAGGCGGGGATCCTGCAACAACAGAGATAATGTTCACGCAAAATTGGATGCGACGCGTCGCCCCGTCCGATCTATAACGAATGTGCTTTCGCTCCGAACCGAACCCGTCGGCATAAAAGGGACAATATTCAGTAGAGATCATTATCTTACCCGGACATCCTTTTATACAGTTTGACGGTATGGAAGGTGCCCGGAAAAAGCTTGCGTAGGTAAGTATTTAGGTAGGTTTCAACCTATATTTCTAAATATACACTTCTCATCAAAAAAATCGAAACACTTTCGTTTTTATTGTTTTTGTCCTAATTTTTTACAAAAGAGAATTAATTCCATGAAAAAAAAAACATTATTGTGTAGCTGGCAGTTTGGTCATTACAGTAAGAAGAAAAAAATCAAAATTCGAAATTAGAATTTCATTTGTTTATCCTATAAATGAAATTAATCACTGTTTTGAGACAAATGTGTATTTAGGGTTGGAGTACGTTTCTCGTTTAAAAACTAAAATTAGCGCTTGTCTTTAAACTTTTTGTTTCTTATTTCATTTACTGTGACTTTGGGACGTCTGAAAAAACTTTTTTTTCTAAAACATATGGATACTTCGCCCGCAGAAGCCGCCCAAGTGGTGGCATTGCTGGATTCTGGACTTAGTCAGCGTGTTGTGGCTGCAAGATTGCATCTAAGCTTATCATCTGTTCATAGAGTCTACAAACGCTATCGGGAGACTGGTTCGTTCACGCGCCGTTCAGGATCTGGCAGGAATCGGGTCACTTCTGAGCGAGATGATCGATTTATTGTAACAACCTCTTTACGAAATCGACGCCTTAACGCTTTTCAACTGCAGCAGCAGCTTCGCGTTGTACGAAGAGTAGCTGTAAGTGACTCTACAATAAGAAGAAGGTTGAAGGAACGCGGATTGGCACCGCATAAGCCAGCGAATGGGCCGAAATTAACTGCAGACCATCGAAGAGCGCGCCTTAACTTTGCACGCGAGCACCTAACTTGGTCATACCTTCAGTGGAGCAAAGTACTGTTTTCTGATGAGTGTAAAATTATGCTGTATGGTAACGACGGAAGGAACAAGGTCTACAGAAGAGATGGAGAACGCTTTGCACAATGCTGCATTGAAGAAAAGGTCAGCTATGGTGGCGGTTCGTGGACGGTTTGGGGAGGAATCAGCGCCGACGGTAAGACAGAACTTGCCTTTGTATCTGGGCCACGGCTGCCTGCACTAAACTCTCATCGGTACATCGAACAGTGTCTTGAACCTCATGTGATGCCCTATGCACATTTTATTGGCAACGACTTCATATTCATGCACGACAATGCTAGAGCTCACACCGCGGGCGTCGTACGAGATTATCTTACCGAAGTCGGTATCTCCATTATGGTATGGCCAGCAAGAAGCCCGGACATGAATCCCATTGAACATCTATGGGATGAATTAAAGAGACGAATTCGAGCAAGAGATCCAGCCCCAGAAACACTTAGCCAGCTGCAAAATGCAATCCAAGAGGAATGGGATAATATACCACAACATGTGATCGTGACTCTCATCCGATCGATGAAGAACCGTATGGAAGCAGTAATAAGAGCTCGCGGAGGGAATACAAGTTATTAAATAAACGTTTCTTACATTTTTTTTCATTTACGCGTGTTGTTTTACCCATTTCCTTCATATTCCATACAGGGTAAAAATTACTCATTATACAAAATACGAAACCTATGAAGACTTAATTTGAATTTAGAACATTAACATTAGGATTTAAAAACCTCATACTACTCACTATTAAATGACATTTTACATTTATTCCTAAATATACACATTTTTCTGATAATCCTTATCAAATCATAAACTGCGAGGTGTTTCGATTTTTTTGATGAGAAGTGTATTTTATTATGCTTGGGTAAGTCTGTATAAATCACTGAAGGAAGTAGGTACGAGCAACTTAAGATTTGCACCATTCATTCTCTCATGAATCTTTGTAAAAACCACTGATCCTTTTGGTGAAGGTAAAGTTTTCGAGAGGTGGTCATTGTCGTATGTCCGTAAATACTACAGACCGCCAACCCCAATAGCTTCCATATTTGGAAAATAATTAGTACCTACTCAATTGGTACTAATTAGTACTCGAACAACAGAATTGGTACCTTAGTAGTTTTCGAGAAAATCGACTTTGAAGGTGGTCACGCTCCGTTCAGCAGGAACATTATTTCTAGGAACAGACAAATTACTCAAGGGCGTACCCAGCTAGCAGGGGTACCCCCCCTAGAAGAAATTTCTATTACCTGGAAACTAGAACGTGTAAATTAAAAATGTGTTGCTAAATTCACTTTTCACTCGTTAAGTATATTTATTTGATATTTATTACATTATTTTATCTAGAACTAGCACTTCGCCCGCACCTTTCGTCGCGCGGATTTAGTAGGTACTCCACAAACTTCAACGCCCCCTCTAACCCCTTTTAAAGGTTAAGCATTTCTGCTGCTGGTTCTGTGGTCTCAGGATCAGCGCAAGCATTCACCCTGTTCACCCCGTCCGGGGTTGATTATGCAAAAGTTGTTAGATCTGTTTCACTTATCCTACTTTTAGTTTGTTCATACCAATTTCTACGTAAATTGAAGCAAGCAATAATGTCCTCTAAGAATAAGGGCCTCTTTTCGCCCCTTTAGGGGTTTATTTTCCAAACATTTGTTATTCTTATTTTTTATCGAAATCATTAAATGCTGTGTTTCAACTTCATCCGACCAAGCTTCAAGATTCTCCCCAGTTCGCTCAAACCGCATCATTTGTCTTACTAAGAGCATTTTTATTTTATTTTATTTATTTTGGGTAGGTACTAATTTTATCTTGCAGGGTACTAATTTTCTATGTAGGTTTGAGGAAAGCGACAAGCTCCTCAAACTTGGAATCAACATTGATAGTCGTGGTCCTGCTGAACGAGCGCGCGAAAGTAATCATCGTTGATTTCTCGGTAAATATACCTAAAATGTTTCAGTTCTGATTTTTTACGAAAAGAAGGGTAGGTACTAATTATTTGTATACTTAGAATAGCTGTAGCATGCCCCCTTTTTCGGTGCTCACGGTGGTCCTGCTGAACGGAGCGTTACTACCACCTTCAAATTCGATTTTCTCGAAAACTACTAAGGTACCAATTCTGTTGTTCGAGTACCTACTAATTATGTAATTAGTACCAATAGAGTACCTACTAATTATTTACCAAATATGGAAGCGATTGGCGTTTAAAATGTCCTGCGGTAGTCACGGACATTTTATACCCGTCGTAACCTTTAAACGAAAGGTCCGATGAAAATAATTTAAAGTGTAATTTACATGTAGGTACATAATCAACCTTAATTATCAAACCATTTAAATGGATAGGATTAATATAATAATATCCATCCTGATTTTGATTGAAAAATTTGAACGAAAAGCGGTAATTGTGACTTAACCACAATTGTTAGACATATACGAAGTTTTTATAGATAATAATAAGTACTCACCTCGTACAATAATTATTAATCATGTAGTACATTACTTATAAGTATCATCAATAGTTTTCTCAGCGTAGGTACACCAAATAATCAATTTATTAGCCAAAATTTAGCTAAACCTCCATTCTTAGCAATCTCCATTTTTTCCAAAATAAAATATATGTAGCCTTTGTTTTAAGTTAATAATGTAGCTTTCTAATGGCGAAAGAATTTTTAAAATCGGTTGAGCAGTTTTTGAGCCAAATCGTAACAAAAAAGTAATCTTTCCTCGTTAATATTAGTTCAGATTTAGATATTCCACAGCATTCGATTCGATGACCATCAAGGACGATCCTTCTAGTGCCAAGTAGACGTACCTACTACACTACGTAGGGTGGGCCGAATATTCCCAGTCGCCCCACATGAATTGCCACCAGGGAAGTTATTGCCCCCACTTCAAATCGCTGTACACTGCGGAGTGGATCGCCAAAGTCGCCAACCGGATAATCAGACTTGGCGGTCAGACTTGCAATGTGGTTTACCTACATACAATTATTTCAATATATTTATTAATATTTCAATTTAATTATAAAAAAAAACATTTAAAAATATAAAAATAGTAGCCCACCGGTATCGGGGACAGAGTCCAAGCTTCGGCGGTCAGGGCTCCAGGGAGAGGAACCTCCTAACAATACGGGCCGTGTCCAGAAGTACCGCTTTCTGAATCAGGCCCTTGATCCAGCTGCCTAATGTGAGCCTCCTAAGGTGTTGGTCGAGGCTCGTGGCTATTACACACGCACACAACTTCACTAATTTACATTTTAGCAAATCTTTTTATTTATTTTTTATAATGTTTTTTTGCTTTTACTTTTTATAATGTATTTTAATTTTTTTCACCCATAGTTACACTGTGTCACCAATAATAATAAAATTGTAGTAGAAGACTAGTGTTGCCATATACTGTGTACAATTTTATTATAATACCCAATGGGTACTGGCACTGTACTCCCTTATACAGGTTATTCTTTAACCTAGCTGGGAATGCAGCACCTCACCACCATTTCAGTTGTAGTTTTAGTCCACATAATAATTTGTCAACCCTGTAAACTACTATGTAGGTACTACAATGCTGTTATGATGAATAAACAATTTATTATTATTTAATTTGGAACAAAACAAATCTTCGCCAGGTGCCCTAGTTTTTGAGATATAAATGGAGAAAAAGCTGGGGAGACTCTCTAGATCGGCCACCTATAAACCCTTATATCTTTTGAACCAGTGACCGACATTTGGCAATAAATTTCGTCTAATTAGCGACATTTTTTTTTTGTATTATCAAAATTAAAATCCCTGGTGGTGGCCAAGCCAGTGTCAGTCACACCAAACGTAGTGTCCTTGCTGGTACCCTATTTGCTCTAAATAGCTGTCTAACTAACTCTACTTTGCGCTGCCCTATTCGCCAAATGTTAGACTCATAAAATATTTTTTATTGATATTTTTGTATGCAAATCAAAATTTAAATGGAATGTTATGAAACTTTTATCTAAAAATAATGCTACGAAATGAATGTATAATAAATGTAATCCTGTTTTGTATCATTTTAATGTTTTTTTTTTACTAAGTATGTAATAAATAACTAATTTATTAGTTATTTATTGGGAATGATGTAATAATTTTAAAATGTAGGTACCTGCTGTATGTTTAATAATGCTTTTTGGTAGCACTCATTACCAAACATTTGTTTTTTTTTTATATGCGGATAATGTAGTGGGCTGCAATATTGTTATCTACTATACCTTATAATTTTTGTTATGTTAAAATGTTATATTGTAGCTGTTTATTGTCCCAAAATAAATAAAATAAATATAAAAATTACGGTGGAATGACAGCTTTCACGATGTGATTTTTTCAGAATGGACCGGCTGATTCTGCGTACCTACTCCTGGCTGAAAAAAGGCTTCCGAGTCTGAAGTTCGAGTCTGAAACACTGGGCTTCTCACTTATTGGACATGCACACACCACATAGAAAATAGGTTTTACCACAACGTACAGTTGAATTCTAGCCATAACGTTGGTAACTGAAATATTGTAGATAATATGGGCACCTATATAAAGCTATGTAATGGCCAAGTGGCCAATATCGCATCAACAGCTGGGGTGCCTATGGGCCCCGTAATTTATAGCCAGTGCAAGATTTATTTACATTTGTATCCATTCCCCTATCTAATTTACCTGCTTTATCGCTATTTGTCTGTTTGATGATGGTTTAATGTGATTTCACTGCATACACTTTATCGTAATTTTTTTCTTGTCAAGATAAAGCTTTCGGCTTTAGTATCTAAGTCAACAAAAAGTGGAAAAAATGAACTCTGATTTTTAGGTTGTTTCGTTCTCTTCATTTATTGCTGAAGGTCGTATCCGACCTGGAAAACTGATGGATTCGCTTACGAGCTATTTCCATGGTTTTTTTTTAATAATTGGAGATCATCAAATGACTCCTTCCACTCTGGGCGGAACGGAAGGGAGTGTCAGATTCTTACTGACTAAAACCCATCCGAGTTTGTTCCTCCTAATGCTTTTTGCCTTCCATGGCCGCGGTGACTCCTTCGAACAAATTCCGCAATCCATGGGTAATGGGTCCACCTTTACGATTTTTTTTTAAATAGTCACCGCGGCCCTGGAACGCAAAGGGCTTTAGAAGAAACACGGATTGGTTTTAGTCAGTAAGAGTCTGACACGCCCTCCCGCTTCACCCAGAGCGGAAGAAGTCATTTGATGATTTCCCAATAAAAAAATAAAAAAATAATGGGTAGGTACCAACCTAATAATATGTAGGTACCTACTAGCTTTTCCCTGCGGTTTGGCCCCATCATAAGTACAATTATAAGAACTACCGGGATATAGGTAACAATATCTGTCATAGGTCCTAATCCAGACCACCAACTCGTGTTCCAAATTTCTTCCAAATCTATTCAGCCGTTGAGGTGAGATTGAAAAAAAACACATTTTATTTTATTTATTAAGCGAAAATAAACAACTACAACATATAACACATAAGTTTACTAAAACTTTAAGTAGTAATTTTGCAGTCCACTGCATTATCCGCAGGTAAGACATTTAAAGATCAGTGATTGCCACTAGACGAGCATTACCAAAATTAACAAATATTTACAGTACAATACGAGTGAATACTAGACACTAGTCAATTTAAAAGCATCTCTTCAATATTCCTATTTCCTAAAATTGAGAAAGCCGTTCTTGAGTTTATGTTTAGGTTTATAAATACCCCAGCTAGATCATTTATATTCCACCTACGTGTTGCGTTGCATCAGGCCAAAATTCACCTAAATTACAGTTTCAAAACTGTGCTTACACAGAATGCAAGCCAATCTAGCACTAAATCAACAAGGCGTCATATATTTCTATAAAGAATGTATGGACCATGCACTGGGTCCTCCCTGAGGTAGAATTATGAGTGTCGTACAAAACGCCTTACCTACTGAGAAATCTTCCGCGTATCATATTTATGGGAAAATGCTCTGAAAAACCTCTTTTCATGCATAGGCGTTTGTGAATTTTTTGATGTTTGAACTTGTATAGAGCTGTTGATATTAATTCTGGATGCTCGATATGCCTTAGGTACGTACCAAAGTAGACTTTGTTTTCCATTAACTATTACCTATACCCACGGTATTTTTTTGAGGGGTGGGGCCCAAAAGATTCAGATATCTTTCGTAGTCTACAAGCTAACGAAGTCATTGAGAAATTTACGAAAAGTAAGCCAAGGAGGCTTGTAATGCGTTAAGCAATTTAAAATGGTATGTGCTTTAAGTGTTAAGTTTGCTAAACCCTTGCCTCAGCGGGGTCAAGCCGCCCCAAACGACAATCCTTGATCCGCTCTGTACACACCTATATTTGTCACTAGTTCCGCTTGCATAAAAAGTATTTAATCCGAGGGGAAGGTAGGTACCTACTACTGGCGTAAAAGTGTTTAGGGACTATAGATGCCATGGTCTACACATTTGCTAAGTTTCATTCAAATCGAATCAGCTGATTGATTAAAGAGATTCGAAATACAAATAAATACTGTTACGCGCCAGAATTAATGTCGGGTACATTAAGTTACTACTAGCGCCATCTAGTATCGAGTAGCAGAACTAGTACAGTCAAGTACCTTCTAGACATTTCTTTGCCAGAACATTCTACACTTCTCGATATCTGGTCAGTCGGTAGCGGTAGTTACGAGTACATTCCAGATGTTTCGAGAATAGAAGTTTCTAGAACTAACTGTCCTATATAAGGAGTGCGTAGTCCGCGACCGGGTCAGCCCTGGCTGGGAGCCTTAAATTCATTTGAGGCCACCACAGGATAGTCCGGTTAAGCAGTAACCAGCCCTAGCGTGCTGAGCTGCGAGTGGTCCCCGTCAAAAAAAATAAAATAGCGGCCGGGTCAGTATTGGATTAGCGATACAAGCGAATACTTCGGAAGCGATCTTCAAGTGCGAATAAAGTGATCAGTGGTGAACTTGTGTTTAATAATTAGTGAGTTTAAAGTTGTAATTAGTGTTTTTAAATTAAAGTGTCATTTTGGTTATTTAATCGGCTGTTTTTATTGTCACGAACCCCAAGCTCGTAACAATATTAACATACAACGTGTACCAGAATAAACGCAATACCTCTTTAGAGGTCACAATTGTACTCATCATTATGAACAACTTGTACTATGGGATTATATACCATCGATTCAAAAAGATAGAAATAAGTTTTTAAAATATTTCCTATCCTAATTTATTTCGGTTCACTCTAACATGTCCACTTTTTCCTACTTCGTCTTCTTATATGTATATGTCACCGGAAAATAGCAAACTCCGTAAAATTATAAAATAACTTGAGAGATTGTAAACTCTCGATAAATTGTCAACTGAACATTTGGAATACTTTTTTTACGCATCAAAATTTGATAGTCTATAATATTGTTACGCGCCAGAATTAATGTCGGGTACATTAAGTTACTACTAGCGCCATCTAGTATCGAGTAGCAGAACTAGTAGAGTCAAGTACCTTCTAGACATTTCTTTGCCAGAACATTCTACACTTCTCGATATCTGGTCAGTCGGTAGCGGTAGTTACGAGTACATTCCAGATGTTTCGAGAATAGAAGTTTCTAGAACTAACTGTCCTATATAAGGAGTGCGTAGTCCGCGACCGGGTCAGCCCTGGCTGGGGGCCTTAAATTCATTTGAGGCCACCACAGGATAGTCCGGTTAAGCAGTAACCAGCCCTAGCGTGCTGAGCTGCGAGTGGTCCCCGTCAAAAAAAATAAAATAGCGGCCGGGTCAGTATTGGATTAGCGATACAAGCGAATACTTCGGAAGCGATCTTCAAGTGCGAATAAAGTGATCAGTGGTGAACTTGTGTGTTATACTTAATTAGTGAGTTTAAAGTTGTAATTAGTGTTTTTATATTAAAGTGTCATTTTGGTTATTTAATCGGCTGTTTTTAATTGTAACGAACCCCAAGCTCGTAACAATACTATCGTCCCTACTCTGACAAGTGCAACATCCTAAAAACACAGAATGTCTTTGTTAAACATGATCACACTAAAGTAGTAACAAATCTTCCATAAAGCCTCTCGCGTAAGCTCGTATCGAGTATGTCGTCGAGTATATTAACACCCACAATTTATGTTGTATGGGAGTCACCTATGAAATTTTTATGGCATTTGTTAACTACGGCTGCGAATAAAGATTTTTTCATTTTTTGAGAGACTGCTACGAGTTAATAGACTCCGTAAAGAACGTTGTTAGTAGGATATTACTGCATATACAAGTTGAAGAGTTATAAAAGGCAGCTTTGTGACTGATAATAAGTGTACCTGTATTGTAGGGTGCTACTTAGCATGTTTTATTATTTATGAATCACGAATATTGTCCTTATTTTTATTATTAACCGATTTCTCTCTCTCTCAATTCGTCTGTATGTTTTTTTGTTTGTTTGTTATGCGATCATTCCATCAATAATGAATTGTTTTTGATGATTTTTTTTTTATTCGAAAGCCTTTACTCCTGAGGTGGTCCCATTGGCACCAAGTCAGAATCTGATGATGGGATCCCAGGGAAATCGAGGGTAACCCTAAAATTTAAAAGGCACATACGATGTTTTTCATATGCTTTCTAACGCAATTCAGATAATTGTGCCTGGTAATCAACATCTCATCTTGCTGAGCTGATGATGGAAGGTATAAGTTAGGATCTGATGCTGGGATCCCAGGAAAAATGTTTGTTCAGCGATAATTGCGCCAACTGTCAACCGATTTTGATGATTCTCATTTTGTTTGGAAGAGTATTTTTCCTAACTGGCCCCATTTCAATTTGGTGATGATCTGATGAAAGATTTCGGAGGTAGGCAACGGAACTCTTCAATAAATGATAGCAAATCTCCCGGGATTGCTGGAATTGCATGTCTGTTTATTGATTACACCAGTTCAAAATATGCAAACAAATCAACCTGAATTTACTGTTTTTGAGGTTATCTATTCGGGTATAACTTTATTGTTAACCGATCTTGATGATTATTTTTGCATTGGGTTTAGTTATAGCTGTATTGCATTTGCACTGTACTGTGAACTTCAAAGATAAACCAGTGACCTCCTCACCTTAAAATCAATAAAAACTAGTACCAAAGCAAAGTAGATATTTAACTATGAGCTGGTCTTGACTTGGACTGCGAAGGCATACAAAGTAACTCCTTAACGGCAAATAGTACAACCACTCATTATGGGAATGATGTCACTTAGTTGTGGGGTAGGTATAACCACTAAAAACTGCAAAATAAAACACTTTTTTGCAATAAAATACAACCGACTTCCATACAAAAAACATTACAAATAACTTTAATTTCGGAAGTCGGTGTCAAAAAACGAAAAAAACAACCAAAAACACCGACTGCCGAAATTAAAGTTATTTTATAGATACTTTTTAGTGTTTTTAAATATAACTACATGTAGTAAGAAAGCATAGATGCACTGAACCGATGTCTTTATTTGTTACCTGGTACATAACTAAATTCATAACTGATCAAAATCACACCTGTATTTCCCTAAGGTTCAGGCAGAGTTGTGCCTGATCCCAGTGCTACTACTTACCCACATATTATTTTCACCAATTAAAAGGGGCGACGAATTGGTGGCGGACCAATTGCCATCAACCGGGCACGAATTCGGACTGCTACTGAGTAATTGCATATGGAAAGACCAAATAACGCCGTCCGACCCCGGTTATCGAACTCAGGACCACAGAACATATAAATAGTACAGGGCCTGATATCCCGCAGTAGAGCTTGCGGTCACTACACCGCCGAGGCAGGCAGCTACGCAATACTAAATTTCTGCTTAAAATGCCAGAAGGCCAGAACGCCTCTTTTCCTATACCGAAAAGGCACGAGTATTAATCACCAAATTTAAAAAATCTAAACTAATCCTCACTATCCTCATCCTCACTTAGTACTTATATTATATTTATTAAATAATATTAATATTCCGTTTATTCATTTTTTTTTAAACTTATTTCTTACATTTTTAAATATTTCTTAAAAACTATAAAAAAAAAACATTTAAAAATATAAAAATAGGATCCCACCGGTATCGGGAACAGGGTCCAATCTACCGGCGGTCAGGGCTCAAGAGAGATGAACCTCCTAACAATACGAGCCGTGTCCAGAAGTACCGCTTTCTGAATCAGGCCCTTGATCCAGCTGCCTAACGAGAGCCTCCTGAGGTGCTGGTCGAGGCTCGTGGCTATTAAGCCATTGGCTGACACAACTATCGGTACAATGATTGCTGAGTCCACATCCCACATGTCGACAACCTCGCGAGCCAAGTCAATATATTATTTGATTTGCTTATCTTTCTCGGCTTTCACGAGGTTCTCGTCATGCGGAACGGTTATGTCTACAATCATTGCACGCCTCTCGATTCGGTCCACCACCACTATATCAGGCTATGATATTGGCAACAATAGTCCTGTCAGTGATGATGGACCGATCCCAGTACAATGTGATATTACCATTATCGAGAGCTGGGTCGGGCGCATACCTGTAGTATGGCACCTCCGATTCCACAAGAGAGTATTTCAAAGCAAGTTGCTGATGGATAATCCTGGCTACAAGGTTGTGCCTATGCAAGTATTCTCCGTTTGCTAGACGAGAACAACCAGAGATAATGTGGCGAATCGATTCTCCCGGACGGTGACATGCCCGGCGGTGTCAACCGTGCCGTCCTTCACAATAAATCTCCGGTAGTTATTCGTCATGATAACTTCGTCCATAATTGCACAGACAAAACCTTCGGTTTCTCCAAAGAGATCACCGAAACGCAACCAAGCTACGGACGCTAATTGATCTACGTCGGGCCCGTGTAGGGCCGGGAAATAGCGTCCGTGATTTCCTTACTTTGCCATACCGCCCTGCGATCGTTAGTGTCTAGCACCGCAGGTTTGCGCCAGTTTTCATTTGCCAAAGAGAGCGGGGTGAGTCCCTTGTCCACCGCCACTACATCTCGATGCATACCCACGTCGACAGCTAGGAAATATTCCCTGAGACTGCATATCTCGCGATTGTGGAGAGTCTTAGCATTTAAGAAGCCTCGACCTCCACACTTTCGCGGGATATACAGTCTCATTACCGACGACCGTGGGTGATGCATTCGATATGCAGTAAGCAGTGTACGGACCCGCCTATCCAGGGCGTCAAGTTCCGTTTGGACCCATTTGAGTACGCCGAAAGAGTACTCAAATGGGGTAGAATTCGAGAGTTGAATTTCCACGGATTCCATAATCTCCCCACGCTTTACATGCATGACCGCACATTTGTCCACACCAAACTCCATCCTGATGGCACTACTGAAAGTTTCAGTTACCTTCAGTAGCTCCATCAGTTGCAGATTACTGGGGGCAAAGAGTTTCAAATCATCCATGTAAAGGAGGTGAGATATAACCTGACCACCTCTCTTCAACCGATAGCCCAGCCCTGAATTCTCCAGCAGTGTGCTTAGAGGGTTCAAGGCTAGGCAAAACCAAAGCGGACTCAAACTATCGCCCTGAAATATACCCCGCTCGATCCTTACCGGTTCGCTGTTCCTCTGGATATTTCGACATCCTGGGTAGCGAAGAACTGTCCTCCATTGCCCAATACACGACATCAGGAAGGTGCATAGCATTGTATCAATTTTATACAATTCTAGCACCCTCATGAGCCATGTATGAGGCACTGAGTCATAGGCCTTCTTATAGTCTATCCAACATGTCGACAGATCCTTTCGGGAACGCCGAACCTGTTGGCTAATGGCCATATCTATGAGGAGTAGCTCCTTAGTACCGCGGGACCCATTCCTACATCCATTTTGAAAGACAGACATGATGTTGTTGCTGTTAATATGATTTATTAATATTAATTATTAATATTTTTGATTATTAATATATTATTAATCCTTACTAATATTAGATATAAATGCGAAAGTAACTCTGTCTGTCTGTCTGTTTCGCTTTGACGCTAAAACTACTGAACCGATTTAAATGTAAATGTTTTAATTTAGTACACAGATAGTCTAGAGCCTGAGAAAGGACATAGGCTACTTTTTAATGCGAAAAAAGGATTGTATAGGGTTGAAAGGGGGGATGAAAAGTTGTATGGAAGTATCGTCATTTTTAGAGCTAGAAGCTTGAAACTTATTTTCTAGGCTGTTGATTCGATATAAATAAATATGACATTCAAAGTTTGTAAAAGTTTTACCCTCAAGGGTGTAAAATAACAATTGGGAATAGGGGATGAAAGGTTGTATGGAAATAATGTTTTATAAGTTTGCAACAAGAGACAAAATATAAGAGCTATTCTAATGTCACATTTACGGAGTCATTACAAAATGTGAAACTGAAGTATACGCGAGTAAGAAACTTGCCAAGCACCGCGCTGTACACAATGAGCGCTGTGCAGCC
>NDFZ01005479.1:612984-687459 GCA_002192655.3 Mamestra configurata | reverse complement strand
GCGGTAACCTGCTCATGTACTTAAATAATTTTAAAGTATTGATACGTATGTGTCTTATTTATAAAATAATTAGTTTTAATAATTAAAAATGACACTATTCCACACGGACGAAGTCGCGGGCACAGCTAGTATTTATAATAAAGAGGAAATGTTTAATTGTTTGTGACGATTTGTCTCAAAAACTACTCAAACGATTTTAAAAATTCTTTCGCCATTGGATTACATTATAAACTTAAATCAGGCTATAATAAATTTTCGGAAAATCAGAGATCCGTACGATATTGCAATAATATAACCCAGAAGATGAAATTTGGCACGGGGTGAAATAGGGGGTGGAAGTTTTATGAAAAAACTTATTCCTTGACCGAATATTTTTGAAACTTAGTACTAATACTGGCCTAGGTGATTTAAAAGGTCGCCAGTATTGTTTTTTTCAGAACAACCCCCGAAACACGATTTAGGGGGTTTCAAGTTTGTATGCAAGAATCTTATTTTTTAGGTTTATAAACTTGGTACAAATACTGAGCTAAATAAAAAGTTTTACAAAAATAATAATAATTTATCTTTATTTCAGACATATGTACGTCCATATTTTTACAAAGAAAGTGTTAGTAGAGTTGTTAGTAGTACACACAAAAATAAAATAAATAAAAATAACAAGGTTGGAGTTCGGGTGGTGTTAAAGTTTGTATGGAAGGATCTTAATGCTTGTCCTGATGAAGTTAAAACACGGCATTAATGATTTTGATAAAAAGTAAGAACTTTTCGAAAATAATGGGGTGAAAAGAGGTGATGGAGTTTTAAAGGCCTTTTTGGGTTTTTATTATTGCTTGCTTCAATTTACTTGGACGGCCAAGTGCGTGTCGGGCCACGCACAGTGTAGGGTTCCGTAGTTAGTTACCCGTCCCGTAAGCAATGACAAAATAGCAAATTTTACTATGACATTACAAAGTTACAAATACACTTAGTTTTACGTCATTTTCTATGGGGTTACTACGAAATTTTATCTAATCAGTTACATTTTATTAGTTGGTCGAATATTACTCGTTAACTTGTAAAGCCTACCTTTTAAATTCGTTATATATGCTACTACTATGATTTTTTTCACATCTTCAAAAACAACCGTTTAGCTGGGAGGGGTACGGACTCTAACAAAAATTAACACTTTAAAGCGATTAAGTATCCTTGAATAGAAAAATGGTTTTAGCAAACCCTCAACAAACGACGTATGCAACGACATACCACACCAAAGGGTAGACGATAAAAAAAATCATCGCCACTTTACATGTAAGGGGGCGGGCCACCCTAAGAAAAAAGTATTTCAAGATTTTATTTTACCACTTTGTCGGCGTGATTAATATGTATATCCTAACCAAATTTCAAGCGCAAGCGTCTCTGAGCTAAACCGCGGACGGGCAGACAGACAGACGGACATGGCGAAACTATAAGGGTTCCTTGTTGACTACGAGAACCTAAAAGCAGAGTGTAGAATGATTTCTACACTTTGCTTTTTTCAAGGAACCCTTATAGTTTCGCCATGTCCGTCTGTCTGTCTGCCCGTCCGCGGTTTAGCTCAGAGACGCTTAGCGCTTGAAATTTGGTTAGGATATACATATTAATCACGTCTCGTAGATTTACTGAAAGTAGCAACTAACGTTGATACGTTAGTTGCTACTTTCAGTAAATCACAACAATATTTTTTTACCACAGACAACATTAAGAAGAGACTCTAAATCTATTTTAAAGAGACGCTCCTCTCTCGTTGACTACGGAACCCTAAAAATGGAGCTCGCTTGGGTGTCGATAGGTCATACAATATTTTCTGGAGTAGCGCCACTACGCTAATAAGATCTTGTTCACAACATCAGGCTCACCCCGACATGAATAGCCTTTATCGTGCCCCGCAGACGAGGTTAGCCTCTAAAGCTACACTTTAATTAATTAATCTGTCTTCGACTTTACATTTTGACAGTTTATAAGTCAAGTTTGAAGATTACAAGTTTTTTTGGCAGACTTATAAATTACGTTTTTGGATGATTATCAATTTATTTAACGTTTAATTAAGCAGTTTTTAATTTGAGACGTCACCTGTGTTCAAAATCTTTAGTTATCTATTTTTGCGAACTTAAACTTGGATCTAACAAAATATTACCTAATTCCAAATACAGAAATTTTGAATTAGGTAATATTTCGTAAGACTTAATACTTACATACTTGAAGTTTCAATATCTACTTTTACTCCGATAGCCTATAAATCTATAAAAAAAACAAAATTGTTATTTTAGAAGGTGAGCTTGTAGGTCAAGTCTCAGACGTTCTGATAATAATTTGTTTCAATGGGTATTACTCTGAAATAAAAAAAATACTTCTTTACTTTAATTCAGACCTATTCAGGTGTCGCGCTTTGTAGTGTTGCCCAGATAATAAATAATGTTAGCCATTTACTGGTTTAACCTCTAAAGAGGCTTGAGGTTTCATACATAGAAACCTTCACATAGGTACCTATTTAGTTTTTTTTTGTGTAGGATTGTAGGTTATTTAACTATTTTTCCAAAATAAATAAAACTTGAGACCAGACAACCAGCAAATTGGTTCTGCATTTTATGTGAAAAATAAATATAAATATCAACATCTTTCAGCGTAACAAAAACACTGCGTTATTATTGTAAAAATATATTAGATTCCCAATTCATATTTGGTGAGTAATACAGATAGGTAAAACGAGTCTGTGGGGAATTTTTAAAGAACACACAATGAAATAAATGTTTAACAATAAAACTTTAGATGTTAAGAAACGGCAATAAAAACATAACCTTATTGACCACAATATCAATAAGTATGGAGATATAAAAATACAACTGTATTTTGTAAATATAAAATGCCAGGACTCACTTCGGCTGCTGTTTTCGTTACGATATTGAAATTATTTATTTTATTCTGTGCAATTGTTGGTGCAATTGTGCATGTGCAAGTTTATCTTGGACACTGCTGATCTAAGGGTTCGGCTACAAGCTCAATCTTGCAGATTGTGCATAAATTGGCGTAAAAACTTCATGGTGTCTACACGATAGCGACTTGCATGTGCAGAAAGTTTGCGGATATATTGTACCGTATTCACGTACATACTTAATTGCGCAAATCAATTTTGTACAAACGAGCGTTTTGTGCAAGCCATTTGTGCGGTATACCGTTTTGGCATCTTAAAGCACATGTTTGCTTGTATAAACAAGAATTGGTACAAATAAGATTGAGCGTGTAGCCAAGGCTTATGGTGAGGGATCAGAGCTCCACACCTTTCGGTTACATATCGGTAGTTTAAGGCTGAAAATATCGTATCGGGGTATAACCACCTAAAGGGCACCTATAGGGTATTTTAGACAGAAAGTGCAAGGAGGTATCGGAAATGAGTCTGATTTTTCGTTGATGATTGTCTCCTACTTACTTATTGCATCAATATCTAGGTACCTTATATCAAAACATCCATCAACTTTAGCTGTCTACTCATCAACTGAACTTTATGTAAAATATTCTACACACTTTTACAGTTTTCCAACTAATAAAGTCCTCCTTTTTAAAGTACACGTAATATAAATAAAGCAAAGGTCAGAGTACTTATAAGGAGAGTGTGGAGGCATCGTAAATTCAAAGTGCCGAATTTCACGTCTCACTAGGTACGTTGCGGCGGGCGAGTACTGGCAGACAGTACTTATTACCCGATGCACTTGCAAGCCCGTGTATTGACGTATGTCTTCTTACAATGCTTGGAGTTGTAGCTTATGTTCTACTTTTATGGTTACAGGGAATTTTATAGTGATGTTGGTAATTTCTATGTGAATGTTTTCGGTATTTGTGAATATCTGAGATTCTTTTAGTAACTAACTAAAAAATACTCGACACAAAAAACCGCCAAAAAGTTTAAAATTATAATGTTACATTATAATTTTAAACTTTTTGGCGGTTTTTTGTGTCGAGTATTTTTTAACTTTATGACTACGTGTTCCTTCATCAACTAGAAAAGAGTTGATGATCTGCAAACGGTTGAACAGATTTTGTTGAATTATTATTTTTTTTTGATTTTGTAATGCTACCAAAACATCAATATTTCATTTTTATTTTGCCTTTGACTTTGCAGTACATTTCGTCTAAGTATTCACGGTGAGAACTTTACAGAATCGCACTACTGATCCGATTAGGTACTAATGTCTTTTACGTAGCTGATGAAAAACTACATACCACCGCTCAGTGCCATAAGCTTTTTACCCAAAAACATGCATGGTTCCTGTGGGTATGACACGGGAGTGTTACCACGGGATAAAGCCAGTTTACATATAAATCTAAGGAATAATGTTGATAATATTGTTCGCAACAGTACCGTCTTCACTTCACCTGCGGTCTCGTAAGGTGCATGGATCGATAACTTATTATCGTGGGTAAATTCAGCCCGTATCGTACTTTCTGTGTCGCCAAGGTACTACTAAGCATGCGAGGTGCTACATTATCGATAGTTTCAAATGTGGGTGATCTATTACACGCAGAGACAAGGTTTGAACGATTCTGTTTCATGTTTTAGTGGAGATAGACTACCATTCCGTATTAACTTTTTCAAAATAATGATAAGTACTTTAGGTAAACAGAATAATTTGTAGTAGGTCTATCAACTTTCCAGTCTAATCGGATGCGGCTGAATACTAGTATTTTACTTGAATCAACTGACTGTTTGACCTCCACAACCCAGTAACTGTGAAATACGATTTTGATGGTTGCTGAGACTCGGAGGAAACTACATGTAATGGATGCTCAACACGTTCCGCACTTGGCCAGCGTAGCTTAACACGTGCTAATAGAACACATTTTATTGGTGAACTGTTTCTCTCCTTGCTAGATTGTCGAGTTACCTGTAAGAAAAGTTTAGAAATTGAATACACAGTCAGAAAGAGGTTTCTTTCTGACTGTGTTGTCGCTATATTTCAAGATGTAAATCCTGCGGAGAAAGACAATAAATGGGTAATCGTGGCTCATCTTTATTTCAGTTTCAGTACTAGTTTTGAGCTCATAAATCCTGAGAGAAGATAGCGGTTTATAAGCATTGTACATATTTTCTTATAAAATACTTAGTAACGGGTCCACGTAACGTATCAAAATATAGCTTTCCTATCGTTTCTTCTCCTCCTCTTTTGTCAAACCAAAAATAAACACCAAATTTTGCGGAATTGGGTGTATATTTTTAATGATAACAATTATTTTATAACTGCTAACAGAAATAACAAAATAATTGTTATTTTTATGTGTCATGTTACATGGTAACACAGATTCCGTTTTAATATTTATTTATAGAGTAAACAAAATCGGGTTTACGTAAGTATCGATTCTAAGCAAACGTTTTTCCGCTCGGGGCGGCAGTCGTCCGAGAAATTTTGAGGGTTATATCAGGGTCACTGATAAATTTCATGATCATATCTTTGAATTTTATTGACCGTTAGATTCGATTTTAGTGTTGCGGGTGTTTGGTGTTGACCTGTTTTTGGTTTATTATTATTATTGATTGGCTTGCGTTTGACTACAATCTTACCATATGGAAAGCAATGAGATGGTCGCCGATGGAGCACGCTTGCCTAGAAGTAACCTGTCAGTCCATTCTGTAGGCATGTCGAAGTGAAGGCTTGGGTGAAGTGACCGCGAGGTGAGCTGTCAATCCATATAGGTAATCAAGATGTCACGTGATCACGAAGTGAGCTGACATTCCGGCTTGATTATATGGATTGGCAGCTCACCTTGTGATCACTTCACCCCAGCGTTTACTCCGACATGTTTACAGAATCGACCGTCTGGTCTCTCTTGACTTATAAAAAACACACAGACTCCGCTAGGTATTCCACTCCTAAGCTGTGCTCATTAGAAAGATGCTTTTAATTAAAGGCAAAATGACTAACATTCAAATTAGGTGCATACATGCAATCAGATGCAAGTTTGAAGCTTGATTGTTCGAATTTCCTTACGCAGAACTCTGTCCCTATTCTGCGGTGCTTGCTTGCATAGGGCATCCAAAGAACCTTCGGTAATTTACTAAGAGGTAGAAGATAATTATGTGGTCGACTTAAATAAATCGCAGCACTTATAAAATAGAAAAAAACTTTCTTGATTTATGTCTAGGCCAATAAACACCATTTTTCTATTTTCCAAGATAAGAGAGTAATTATTCAGTCTAAACTACTACTAGTTCTGAATAGAATAGAATATAATATTTATTTTTGCGTAAATATGGTACATAATGCTCTTAAGTTAAAATCGTTCCACATATTTTGCTTACTCATTTTCAGCATGCAAAAAAAAAATAAGAAAACAACTAATATAAACTAGGTACAGAGATCATTTTTAAAACTATAAGTACATTTAATTTCTATCTGAGATCATGCAAGACAAAATTAATGCCTGTGATATGAATAGTTATTGACAGATTTATGTTTTATTTTAGCAGTTACTGTTATTTTAATTAACTAGATACTATTCAATAGTAAGTTGCGGTCGTTTGACCCTCCATGCTGTAGGGGGTGTAATCCATAGCTGTGTAATCTGATTTATGGCTCAATAGAAACAAGTTCCTGAGAAGATTTCAATCGCTTTTGCTATTTATGGTTAGTTCGGGACATATTTTATTTACTTATGTTTTTTTGCAAACAAAGATAATGGCGGAGAAAATATTGTGTATGATATAGTGACAAAGATTTTGCAGAAGTTAAGAGTCAAATGTACTCAGAGATACATGTGTATTTTGTTGAATTTATTGAGTGAGTTTGCATAAAAGCAATTTGTTCCTTTTCCATCATCATTCGTAACTGTATATTTTTCGCATTGTTGGTCATAGAACTCTCTTTGACTGTGCCAGTTTCTGTGCTCCTTCAGACAAAATAAGTTAACACAAAGGATACCGTCTGCTTTACAACTAATCACTTTATTCTAAAGCCTTTGAATAAAGTGGTTCGGTGTCCAACTTGCTTGCCTCCACCTCGAATCATCAACTTGCCAGTTACAGCTTTAATCGCTTGTTATTTATTGACAGTTTGTTTTCATTTCATTTCGTTGTCATGGCGACTGAGTCGAGTGGATGTCCTTCCTTTCACAAAACAGCTGGTCGATTCTGTAAACATGTCGAAGTGAAGGTTTGGGCGAAGTGATCACGAGGTGAGCTGCCAATCCATATAATCAAGATGGAATGACAGCTCACTTCGTGATCACGTGACATTTTTATTATATGGATTGACAGCTCACCTCGATCACTGCGACATGTTTACAGAATCGACCGGCAGGATCGTGTAGGACAATTCACCAAGCTGGCCCAGTGCGGATTGGTACCTGTCACTCATATGTTATCGTTTTTTTTTTATGTAGGATATTCTGGGTCCTTACGATTATTTGTTTTACGTGTACCGGTTGTTAGAGCAGTGAAATAATTTACACAAAATAACCTGTCATGGGCACAAACCGACGACCTCGGAAGTCTTTTCTACCACTCCTCTTTCTGTCTATTGTTAAATCTCTCAATTTCGTACTCACTCCTCGACTTCCACATCATAATACATCGTAACATCTATTGTACTGTACTGAAAACACATTAGCAGCGTAATTACGCTGTATCTCGACAGCTAGATAAAATCTGGGCGTGCCATTTACAAGTGCCTAATGGAGGAGTGGGGGTAATGTTTATGTTCCATATCAATGTGTTGATAAAACGCTGTTACTGAACTTCTGCCAATTCTCTTTAAAATAGTGTGTGTGGGATTTTTGTTGTTTGTTTTGGTGAATTGATGAATCGGTCTGGCAAGGTTGATAATTACAAGCTCTTCTTTCAGAACCAGTCATAGTAAAAAATATAGAATTTTCTCGTTTAGAAGTCATCTCAGTAGCCGACCCTTTTTAGACACACCATCGTCATCGGCATCGAGTTTCCTTGCGTGGTCGAATCAGAAATTAAGATATCCGCAGCAGAATCCGTGGCTCAGAACGAAGAAACGCCAAACTTAAGAGGCAATGGGGACTGGGCAGGGCACATTGGAAGGCACACTTTGGATGGCCGTCCAAAAAGTGGACCGATGACCTGGCGATGGACTGGTCAATTTGAGGGAGGCCCATATTCAGCTGTTGACTTCTTTCGGCTGAAATGATGATGATGAATTCATCGGCTAACTAGTGTATATTTGCAATAATTTGATAAGTATTATTATAGCTTACTACTATTGCTTCCGTGCAACCACTAGGTACGTACATTCTGACTGCGGCCAGGCACAGCTATTGACTGGCATTATTGTCTGCCAACCGATTAGATGTCAATCTATTTAGTGGCTACGTTTAATTTTACCCGTTCAAATTCTGAAAGTCGAGTCAGAATAGACAAGAACAAACGGTGAAATGATTTGTCCTGGATAACTAAATTAATAATAATTTCTGCTTTTTCATATTACCAAATAAACCGCTTCATTGACTAACAAATATGATTGTATTTAGGTCATTTAATTTTCAATTAATCCACTACTACTACTATACGATAGAAAATTGCGGGATAGGGAGGAAAGTCCCGCAATCTCCTTTGAAAAGGGATGATGATGAGTGCCACTGATTGCTCAGACTTTCACTGTAGGGACTCGTAACTCTCTTGTTTTCTGTAATATACTGATGTTGATGACTGCGTTGATTTGATAGCACAATAATAATTTCATATTTGTAAAATAGGTATATTAAGCGACTACTCTAGGAGAGATTTATCTATAAGTACCGCCCTAGTTACTGACTCCATTGTTTGTTTCGAGGAACAATTACATCGGTGATACGGACGTTAAAACCGGTAAGGGGATTGCTCTCAACATGAAAGAAATAAAATAACTTTATGAGCTCAAATAATAATGAAAAATATATTGAGCGGACTTTCTATAATACGATATTTCAGGTACCCCTGGTAAAACGAATCGTTTGTCAGCAATCGCGTGATTCGTTTTATTTCACATAAATATTTGATATCGAGATGTAACGTTTGCCTATGCAACTAGAAAAACATTAAAAACAATACATTACCAAAAATAATAAACCTAAAAACCGACCAAACACAGCTAATCTACTCCAAACAAGCCATGAATATGAATTTAAACAAGCCCGACGACGACACGTAAGAACATTCGACAAAAAAAAAAACAATGAACATACGTGTGCATTGTTTTTGAAAAATAAAGACACAGGCTGTGTGTCCGTCGACAATTTATGTTTCGTTCTAGCCTCGAGTGAAAGCCCCCGATGAAAGTTTCAGCGTATCTCCGAACTGCAGGCGTGAAAATAAAATTGAAGCGGGCTTTGGGTTTTCCAAAATGGTTGCTATCGGAGCGCGGGAAGCGCGGTCTCAACGTGCCAGTTTTGTTTGTAATTATTTCTTTGGCTTGTAACGGAATTATTGGGCGATTTGCTGTAATCGCGTGTGAACAGTCTTTTTATGTAAATGTGAGATAGAGTTCGGTGATGGTGTTGTGAAGTTGGCTGTTAAAATAGTTAAAGCTTTGTGGTGTCACGTAAAAAGGTTTACTTGATTGTCTTGTTATAAATTTCATCCATTGCTAGACATGAGTATTTTACGAGTTGTTCTTATACATTGAAGGTGACCACCAATAAAAAGTCCTTTCAAGTTTGAAAATTCATCCCTTAACAAATTCTTATATGCCAGTTCGTTATTTCTTGCCGATAGGAAATCTAATCGCGCACACGGTTTATATGTTTTTCCCTAGGCTAATTTCTATCTCCCTGCTGGACTGAGGGCCACTCCTTTCTGCTTTCAAATCTCTGTACCTTTTGCGATCTTTGAATAGGGATCAAATCGTCACGCCACCTTCGCCGCGGACGACGTCGACGGCAAAGTCCTCAGGCGTCCAGTGAGTAACTAACGATCTTTGCCCTCTCTCCGGGTGCATCCGAGTTTGCCATAAAATAATACATTCATAAGCTTAAAGCCAAGCGACGTAGAAAAACAGAAAATCGCCCCGGGACAATGCTGACAAATGAAAAAAAAACAAAACGACTTAAACTAAGTTAACGATATTTATATTGCGCAAACAAGCAAGTTGTAACAAATAGGTTGCACTACGGAGGATGGCACCAGCACAAGCCCCGGGCTGATTGTCGGCTAATTCTTCTCGCTCCACTGGAGGCTGTACTTCGCAATAAATTCGTGGCATTCATACGACGCAGCCGACTGAAAGAGCTGCGATAAAAACGAGATGACTTGCCCTCCCACTATCGAACACATTTTTTCACTCGAAAGACAATGTTTGCGACCTCTGAGGTATTAAGACGGCGAACCAATGACGAGTATACAGAGTGATTCGTAATTGAGTGCGTGCCTTCAATAGAGATATTTTAGAGGTAATTTGCTATAAGTTTGACCCCGATAACTAAGAGAGTAAATTGGGATTTTAACTTCTTGTTTAAAATTGCCAAAGGTAAGAAACAAATCCCTCGAATCAAATTTATCAAAAAAGCTAATGGTACCTATAGGTTTTTTTGATAAATTTTATTTAAAAAATGTTTTTTTTTTTGAAAAACAATATTTCTTACAATTAGCTAGTTTAGTACTGCCAGGGTTGCGGAATCTGCCAGAGTTGCGGAGGTTATTCGAAAGAGTCACCGCGGCCCTGGAACGCAAAGGGCATTTAGATTTTTTTTTTTTTTGGTCGGCTTCTGCTTAACCGGACTAACCTGTGGTGGCCTCAAATGAATTTAAGGCCCCCAGCCAGGGCAAGGGCATTCCGAGGAACATGGATAGGTTTTATTCAGTAAGAGTCTGATACTCCGTTCCCCTTCACACAGTGCGGAAGGAGTCATTTGATGATTTCCCATCGTAAAAAAAAAGGTCCTAAATTAGAAAATTTCCAAAAAAATAAGTCTTTATTTAAAAAGCCCGGTTACTCAAAAAAAAAAAAACTATTTGCCTCCCCCCCTTTCAAGTGAACGGGTCAAAATCGTTGCATATTAGCTCTAGAACATCCCATTTGAAGGAACGCACTCAATTACCAATGACCCTGTATTCCTAGTCTGTATTGAATATTTCATTACTTCCTACGTTCCGTTCCAGTTTGTCAAACGTTGGTTGTTAAGCCGAATCGTAACTTTTTGTATTTTTATAGATATGTTGCGTAATACGGCTCTTTATATTAGTATTTACGAGTATATTACGGGTGTATGTGAACCCAAACAAGGTTGAACAGGATCGTTCGATATCTGATTGTGTACGGAAAATAACAAAAAATGTTACCGCAATTTGTGGTCGTTTATCAGTAATTTGTAACAAAGCCGCGATTAGTGTGAATTATGAAACCTCAATTAATCAGACAGTACAATATCACACAAAACTTTAAGCTCTGTCACAAATTAAATGTTTTAAATGTTTGGGTTAATATGGTGACTGTGGTGGTATCTAGTACTAAAGTGGTTTTTAATAATAATAACCTTTACAGTTCAGAAAAATACATAATTAAATCGGATAAATCACTGGTCTCCACACTAGGATTCCCTGTGTCGTGGAGGCCAGTCGCTTTCATCGTGGTTCAAAAATACAATGTGACATGTGTTTAACAAAGGAAAAATTAAACAAAAACAAAAATTATAAGGGGTTATAGCGTCTTAAATGAATAACCATTTTGCTAACTATATTTGATTCGACTTTAAGCAACCATACGCGCACATTTTATATGAAGTGACTGTTCGTTTGATCTCCACAAACCCAGTAACTGGAAAGCATTATAAACCATGGCCTGCCGTCAGATTTTTTGACTTTTGGTTTACCCGTAACCTCTGACAAAGATCTTCAAATGACAGCCGGGACCAACAGCTTTATGAGCTGAGCTAAGGTATGTAATGAATAGTCACCCATTTACGGATAGACCTCGGTAAGCACTGTTATTTACCCACATACCATGAATAGTCACCCATTTACTCCTCTAAGTTTAAATAGACATATTCAATTTATACAATTTTGATTCATTTTAAAATCTGATTACAATCTGACTAAGTTCCAAGTTCCACTAGATTAACTTCAACTAATTCGGAATGCATGTAGAACTTGTGTCCATTGCAGGGCGATCAATCGTCTCGTAGACAGTGACGTAATGGTTCAGCAGACGACATTATGCTAACACACGTCGGACTCCGTCCAATTAGAGGACTGAGAGGAGATGAAGTGGCTGCATTCTTGGCATCATGACTTATTGGTATTGTAGATGTCGTCACGCAATGGTATAAAACCAGGATCTGGTGGGCTGCCTCGGTAGTTTGACCTAACTCTACGATTCCTATGTTATGATTTGAGAATTAAACTCTTCTTTTGTATGCATGCAAAACGTAGAAAAATAAATCACTTTCATTTATTTTTTCAAAAATGGCGTCTCCAGGTGATATTGTGCGTAATTGTAGGTACCTACGGTTTCGAACGTCCTTATTAAAAGAATGGAACGCTAATAGGATCATGTTTGTGTTTCTGTCCGTCTGTCACAGCTAATTTGCTCCAAATCGGCTGGACCGACTCAGTTCAAATTTGATAGATTGTGAAGGAACATCATAGGAAAAACAATTTAAAATAAGTCAGCCAGACACAGAACTCAGACTCAGAAGGTACAATTAATGAATAGGTACGTCCGCTCTAGAATGCTGGTACAAACACCACTTTCGGGAAATACCTACTGGTAGCAAGCCCGTCAGTCGAATATACAATAGTCAAGATTAACACAATATCAACAACTAGTACGAGTACATCCATCTCTTTCTCAACTCGAGGTTAAAGAACCATTCACATTTAAAGCAATTTTCATTAAACATAAAGAAACTCTCAAGCATAAAATTTCTTGAAATTGCCTTTGTAGAAAAAGGTATTTTCTCATTCATCGGAAACTCAAACGGCTTTGTAACTAATTACTGCAATACATTAGTAACGTGAATAAAATGTTTCTAATTTTATTTCCTTTATTGATCTGGAAAATGTGAACCTTGGGGAGAGGAATCTATTTAGGGATGTTTCTGTGAGTATGGTCGATTTTTATCGTCATTTTGTCTTCTATTAGTATTTCTATAATAGAAGACAAAATGACGATAAGTGATTCGATTGATTTACTCTTAATAAAGTTGTCATCATTCGTCTCGTCCAACCTCTTCGTATATGTTGGGCTCGATTCGCATGAACATCAGAATCTTGCATCACTATCTGACCTGTACAACCCCAGTTACTGAGTAACACGATATCACGATATCCCTTGATAACTGGTTATTACTCTTGGACTTTGTCAAATCAAAATATTTTTTTTTTCTGGCTTCTAGCCCAGAGAGACTGGGAAGACTAGACTGAAGTGATATAAAGCAGGGACGGTCACGTAATGACAGAAAACAGACGTGTGTGGAAAAGAGAGAGGGAGGACTTGCCTACCAGTGGGATATTACGGGCTAATTAGATAGATCGATTTGTGTGAAAAACAACTAAAATAAAATAAAAAAACTGGTCAAGTGCGAGTCGGACTCGCACGCGAAGGGTTCCATACCATAAACCAAAAAACATTTCTTCTATGGAAACCCCGCTTTATTTTTTTAATTTGATCTTAATTGTATTATTTGTTGTTATAGCGGCAATAGAAATACATACCTACTCTGTTAAAATTTCAACTGTCTTACTATTACGGTTCTTGAGATACACCCCGCTGACAGACAGACAGACAGAAGTACGGACAGCGAAGGCTTTGTAATAGGATTCCGTTTGGTTACCCTTTGGGTACGGAACCCTAAAAAGGAGAGGAATTCCCTGCCAGTGTCTGTGTTTCCTGATAGCTACAACCTGGAAATCAAGTCAAGTTTAAGTCAAGAGTGAATATGTAGGTTACTTCTAGGCAAGCGTGCTCCATCTTCGACCACATCATCGCTTACCATCAGGTGAGATAATGGCCAAACGCGTGCCTATCAATAGAAAAAAATAATGAAAAAAAAACTCAATTTTTGAACCCCGACAACATAATCATATTATAATCTAATCCTAAATCCATTCAAAATTTATAAACGTCCTATTTGAAACTTCGCTTCAAAGATTCCAATATTATCCATAAAAAGTCTATAAGCTCCCAGGTGCACTAATATTAAACTGGTGGAGGTTATTTAAGTATTAATTGGGCACCTGTTGAGATTTCAGGCCGTGATATAGTACGGACCTGTGACCTTTTGTCCGGTTGTGTGTATATCATGACTGGGGTCACGGAATTTGAATTGGTTGAATTAGATGCTTGGATTAGTGACTGGATATCCTTATTTATTTATGAACGTCTGCATCACTAGTGTTCTTTCTTTCTTTAAAAAGTAACCAGTTTTGAATAATTTAAGTAGGTAAAGCTGATTTTTCAATAGTCGATTTTTAATTGAAGAATAAATTAAAAAAGTATTTTTTTTTTCAGTTAAACAGTTTATTTAATTAATAATGAGGTAGATAATGTACTAAAAGCCAAAACAAAGGTAGGTTCTAGGTACCAGTCATCACACCTCTCTCCTCATTACACTAGGTCTAGGGCATTGATTAGACAAAAAATAAAATCGTAAACAAAACGGGTGACGTCACGTCACTGGTAAAAAAATTACCATTATAGTGACGTCACGCGTATTGTATCGTCTTTATTTTTTGTTTTTTAAAAAGAAAAAATACGTGTCCAATATTTTTTGGAAATCTTTCTGACGGAGTAATTAGGTTTTTTCAGTAAAATACCTTATTATAGTTGTTGAGGTCTAAAATGATAAATTTAATCTAAGGAACAATTTAATGCTGATTTGTCATTAGATAAGGGCGTGGCGGAGAAGACTTGCAATGGCTTTTCGAAGTGTGTGAAAAATCAGTCTGAACATAGCTATATCTATCTATTTGTGACTCCGCTCCAGCCTCGTGTTTCATGCGTCACCTCTACGATCCGCTCAAATGAGACCTTAATGTTTTTCTAATATTATAATAAATTAAATTTGACCTTCAAAAGTGCCTTTTAATGGTCTAGTTGAAATAAATGAATTGACTTTGAATTTGACTCTGTAACTAGACACCTAATTTAAACTATGTTTCTAGTTAAAACAAATTACACGCAGAACAAATAAAAAAACATGTCCAAATTCGGAAACAGTTTAAAAATGGCAAAAGTGCTCGAATCGCAAATGATTTTTGTATAAAGTTCTTCATTCAATACATTATACTTGTCCAGCAAATCACTTGATACGAGTCGACGTGACCGCAACAAGTCTTTGTAGTGGTCACCGCGGCAGGTCCTGACCGCTAACGTCCCGTTTGTGTTGCTTTCTAATTACCTGTGCTGTACCAACCCGCACGAATCACTGTGACGTGGCGCAGGTAGCACTGAAACAAATACCTACAACAAACATAATAAAGGACTTGATTTTGATATCTAGGTACTTAAAAAATCATACGGAACTTTTCTATATCATGGTACTTCTACCCTCTCCCCAGAGGCGGATTCAATATTGTGAGCGCCCGAGAGAAGCACCTCATTGGCGCCTCT
Organism: Mamestra configurata; assembly: GCA_002192655.3. Taxonomy (NCBI): domain Eukaryota; kingdom Metazoa; phylum Arthropoda; class Insecta; order Lepidoptera; family Noctuidae; genus Mamestra; species Mamestra configurata. Next base: position 671,905 of record NDFZ01005479.1, on the reverse strand, counting down.
AAGGTAGTCACTAGAAGGCGCGGATTCAGGATAGATATGAGTAATTGTGTCTGTGTGGGGAGGGGAGGGGAGAGTTATAGAAAAAAAAATGCGGCTTGACAATTTATCTGTAAGAAAATAATAGCGAGCGAAGCGAGTTCGAAAATTTTAGGATTTTGTAATAATCGCCTAGGATGTTTGCCTTTTCGCACAGAAACAAGTCTTATTCGGAAATGCCACAAAAACCTAGAAAATACCAGATACGAAGGCGAGCGAAGTGAGCTCGAAAATATAATCGCCCTAACTATTCGGGGAATACAGGTATGGTGTTAGCTATGTATTAGTACAACATGTCTTAGTCCTTTTTGAGGTTTCAATTCAGCTCTAACTCACTCAAGTCAATAGCCTCATATTTGTACAACTTCATTGTTATTCACTGTATTGTTAATACAACTAACAAGTACGTGCAAGCCTTAGTTATTCGGAACCTAGGACTAAGTCTAGAATGTTTGTACTAACTTGATTGTTTTCAGCCAGTGTTACTGAGGAGGTAATTATAATACTCTGTTATTTCATGTATGCCTGGTGTATTTGTAATAAGGATCTGTTTTAGTACTAAGTTTATGTTATGTACTTAATTAGTTATGTGTAAATATGTGGTGAGGATTATCTAAGTACGACTAAACTTGAACGCAGAAAGTGAAGTACCTTATAGAAGATAATAAATCATTTGGTAAAGTACCTCTACATTGTTACTGACTTAGCTATGAAATTAATTACGTAAACAAACTTTCGAGCTAATTAGGAACTTTGTGCGGAGAGATTTTTGTTATTTTGAGGAGGAATAGAATGGAAGTTGATTATAAATGTGTAACTTGGCGAATTGGCGATAGACCAGTTGGCGGAAATATGAAACCGCCCTGAAAGACATGATGTTACATATTATTGAAGATGCAACTCTTAGTTCAGTAGAAGCAAACCTACGTTCTTTTACTTACGAAAAATTACATGCACTGGAATATACTTAATAGAACAGAAAAACATTAACAGCATGTCATTTTCAATACAAAGATACGTTTATGATACCAGAAAAGTCAACTCTTAGCTGTAAAGTCACACCGCGGCTCTGGTACGCAAAGGGCTTTAGGAGGAACACGGATGGGTTTGAGTCAGTAAGAGTCTGGCACGCCCTTTCGCTCCACCCAGAGTGGAAGAAGTAATTTGATGCTTGCTTGATCCCATCCTTAAAAAAAATGCTATAAAGTCAAATCAGTAACTCATTCTGCCTAGCCTTTTAACTAAGTCGGGGTCGGCTTTCAGTCCAAGCAGATGCATTTGAATCCCAGTTTTTTACAATAACATGGTTTAGGAGACGGATAACTACGGAACCCTACACTGTGCGTGGTCCAACAAGCACGTGGCAGGTTTTTTTTTACGTCCGACACCATACAGATATGAGGAAAATATCCTCAAAATAATGAAACAGCATCCAATTTATCACTACGACGTCAAAGGTGTACAAAACACTGAAGCAGCTGATAGGGCGTCCGACAGATAAGCGTGTTCAGTCTCGCTAAGTCGCAAGCTCCTCAGCCGGGGCAAGGCAACGAAAACAATTCAAAGCGATCTCGCTGCAGATCATTACTGAGATTTCCAACTTCAACGATGTTTTAATATTTTTTTTTCCGTCTGGCTATCAGATGCTGCTCCGAAGTAATTTGTAGGGAAACACGTTTTTCTTTAACGGTTTCATGGAAATTAATAAACTGTTGAGTTCGAGTTTGCGGTGTGTAACGTTTTATGTTTTGTTTCGTGGTGTTTTTAAGTAGCGGCAGTCAAATCTATGTTAACATTTTGAGAGAGAATAATAAGTTTACTAAAAATCAATCGCTTTTTCGCTTGTTAGGCATAAATCCGAAAGAAAACGATAAAGCTTAACTCTTTTATGTCACCCTAATCCATGCATCGACAGCGACAATTCAAAACGTCATTCAACATACCTCAAGCAAACTTGATTGACAATCGGTTTATTCAGTTGGCAGTATGGCGGCTTAGACCAAATCAATTACCGAGCCTTCCACAGTTTAATGTAAGCCAAAAAAAGTCGAGAGCAGGGATTGGAATCCAAAGCTGACCAACCAAGTGAGGTAATTAATTACGCGTGGCCGTTTTTGCAGGCCGTCGGAAGAAACGGCCAAAGATTTATTGTTTGCGCCACTTCACTTCGGCGTCTTCGGACGGGGAATTACTAATCTTTTCTTTAATTCTGATCCCTTGTTTTCTTCCGTCTGTAATAGAGCCGTAAGCCGGATTAAAGGGAATACTCATTTCAGACTCCTTCATAATGCATTGACTCGGTATAGCGGAGCAGGAATAAGCTGTAGGCATATTATGTACTTAGTACCTTCGCAATATTTATAAGGTATTAACTGTTAAGATTAATTACCTGCTTACAAAACCAGGTACTCTATCTACTCATTATATGTGGTATAGGTAAAGTGAAATGGTAATTTCAGCGGTTTTAAACAAATATGTTCTAATCCGAATTGATTAATAAGAGTAATTAAACTTAAACGAATGAATTAGAAAGTTGGGCGGTTCGTTTGTTTGGACCCAGAATTAATATGATTGGATGTTGGAATGGTTTGCTTATAAGGTTAATAACACGTCGGTGATTTTAATTTTATTTTAATACAATAATATTCCACATGGTATTGATTATATGAAAGAGGGAAATAAACTGAAAAATTATTTATTTAAAGTTTTAGATAATATCGCTAGGAAACTCCGCTTTCATATTTTCAATAAGTGTTATTTACTTACTTATGTTTTTTAAGAGATTGTAGTAAAAGTACTAATAAATAGTTAAGTTCGTAAAAAAATAAAACTCCGAATGCTAGAATATAAATAAAACAAGAAACTAATTCGTTAAAACAAAATTATACCCAGCTAATTAAAGTTTCCAAATGGGTGAATTAGTAAAATTTCAATATAAGGGAAAGGTCGAGAATTTGTCCTCCCATTTATTATGATACCCAAAGGACAGTCGGCAAATAAACTTGTACACTAGCATCAAATTGGGTTGTTCCCGTAAGGGGCCACCTCGTTATGTGATTGAGATTGCCTATGTACTGATATTAGGCAAATTACATGTATTATCCTATTTCTGATAAATTAATCCTTGGTGATTTATGTAGCGTTTACAAATTATCTGAGCGTTTTGTTTCTTTATCGTTCACTAGCGTCTGTTCGCGGCTTTGCTTACCAGAAATTCGAAAATTGTTCCTGTGTCCTATGGCATGGGCTAGCTGTGCGCCAAGTTTCATACAAATCAGTTCAGCCATTACTACGTGAAGAGATAACAAACACAGAGACAGATAGATAGGAAGAGTTAACTTTAAAAAAATAAAATAAATATAACGATATAATATTATTATTTTGTGATTAATAATATTATTGTTGTTTACTTTTGATTTTATTTCTATAGTCCTAGGATAAAAAGTATCCCATGTCCTATTCCAGGATATGGTCTACATCATATGTTGCCACACATTTTCACTCTGATTAATAATAATAATTGCCCCATTCCATTTGAAAAGTCTAACGGGGCCTTTGCGAGTTGGCTTTGGCCCCTTGTACGCCTACCAAAGGACCGGGACCTCAGGGTCCCAAGATTGTCAAACACATACAAATAATAATAATAATTCATTTTTTATCAGGCAACAAAGGCCCATAGATAAAATACACAAATTAAACGTAAAAAAAAGAAAATTAATTAAATCTAACAGCATTTAGATAAAGTTTCAAGTTAATCACAGTTAAAAGTATACGATACAAAATTTGCCATATCATTTCATCCTCCTAATAAGTTTGAATTTAAGAAATATAGGTTCAGAGTCCTTGTACAAATCATAACCTAGCTGTGTGAAATTAATTATAAAAGTAGTTAGGATTAAAGTGGCCATTTCATGAAATGGTTGGCCACATCATGAAATTGCCAAATTCTACGATACCTTTTAGCGACGACATTAGCAAGCCCATATAAGAAACGTGTTTTTGTTTTGTTTATGGTATGGAAACCTTTGCGTTTTTTTAAATTAATCAATATAGGGAAATCCGTATCATGAGAGTTAGTCTCCTATAAAAAACTTAGGCCTTCTGCTAACTAAAATACCTTTTATAAAAGAACGTAACCTTTGATGTCGCACAGCCAGGTAGGTAAGATTCGTTTGTAAAGGTTATCTTTGGAACTAGGTAGGTAATAGGTTTATAACCAAAAATATTTTTCCTCTCTCGTTATGTAATCAGATATCGGATTAGTGAAAAATCAGTCCGAAATTATTGAGATAGGTACAGTCAGCAAATATATTTGGTCCTGTATACCAAATATTTTTGCAAACATATTATTTTTTCCACTGCACTGACCATATTTCTATTGAGTGCATTACAACTTTTTAAGCTTATGACGTGCTTACGAGTATGGTGTACAATAATAATGTCTACTCAGCCGTAGTTGCAAATTAGCTGCCTGCATACCAAATAGCTTTGTTGATAATATCGGTGTGTGTTATGAATACTTTTACACTTTTTAAGGAAAATTGCACGATTCCTCGCAAAAACTACGTGAAGTCGCAGAAAAATCTAGTTACTTACCTCCTAATTATAATCCAACAAATAATATCAACTAACAAAAAATAATAGGATACAAACTTTGCCTAGAAACGAGTTGGTTAGAAAAAGCTTTTTGATAAAGAAATGAATTAGATTTGCAGCAACTAATAGTTGCTAATGAGCCCTCAAATAAGTTCGTAGGAAAATAAGGGGCAGGTTACATTGGCGCGGAAAAACGTTGGGGGAACAATCAATCAACAACTGCCACTAGTTTCTGAACAAAACATTGACCCCGGTGTAAGATTTCCTCCTTATAATAAATTATGGCTAGAAAAACTTGTTATTGACTATCTCCGCGACTCTTAGTATGTGAATGGTGAAACTTTTATGTTAATCACAATTTCCTACCTTAAATTTTGCTTAACATCTCTCTCTTTCGTGTAGATACCTATCCTACAAGGTGTAACGGAAATAATGTATAATCTGAAAAACGGCGTCATTGTTTGTACTCATTATTAAGAACAACTTGCACTATGGGACCAACCTGAACTCGACAAAAACTCCTCAACTTTGTCGAGTTCTACAAACACAAATCTATGGCCATTGTTGATTTTTTTCGTGTTTTGCGATATTTCTGTTTTATGGGCTTTTGATTCCACAAAGTGACGGCTAACAAGAGGTCGAATGTCATGCAGTTGTCATAATTGTAATAATTTAATCTTGTTTTTTTCAACCGACTTCCAAAAGAAGGAGGTTATCAATTCGACTATGTTTTTTTTTTGTATATTTGTTATGCGATCATTCCGTCAATTATGAATCGATTTTGATGATTCTTTTTTTATTCGAAAGCCTATACTCCTGAGGTGGTCCCATTGGCACCAAGTCAGAATCAGATGATGGGATCCTAGGGAAATCGAGGGCAACCCTCAAATTTTAAAGGCACATACAATGTTTTTCATATATTTTTTAACGCAATTCAGATAATTGTGTCTGGAAATCAACGTCTCATCTTGCTGAGCTGATGATGGAAGGTATAAGTTAGGATCTGATGCTGGGATCTCAGGTCATGTGTTTGATCAGCGATATTTCTCCAATTGTCAACCGATTTGGATGATTCTCATTTTGTTTGGAAGAGTATTTTTCCTAACTGGCCCCATTTCAATTTGGTGATGATCTGATGAAAGATTTCGGAGGTAGGCAACGGAACTCTTCAATAAATGATAGCAAAACTCCCGGGATTGCTGAAATTGCATGTCTGTTTATTGATTACACCAGTTCATAACATAACATCACGCCGGTAGGCTTTGAAGGGGTACGCAGAAACAAACAAGTCAACCTGAATTAACATGTTTTTAGGGGTTATCTGTTCGGGCATAACTTTATTGTTCATTTACCGATCTTAATTATTCTTTTTCATTGGGTTTAGTTATAGCTATATTGCATTTGCACTGTACTATGCACTTCAAAGATAAACCAGTGACCTCCTCACCTTAAAATCAGTAAAAGTGGTACCAAAGCAAAGTAGATATTTAACTGTGAGCTGGTGTGGACTTGGACTGCGAAGGCACACAAAGAAACTCCTTAACGGCATATAGTACAACCACTCATTATGGTAATAATGTCACTTAGTTGTGGGGTATCACTACTAAAAAGTGGAAAATAAAAACTTTTTAACAAAAAAAAAACCGACTTCCAAATTATTTTTTTTTTGTTAAAAAGTTTTTTTCATATAATTAGTACATAGTTTCACACAGCCCTCCGTAAGACACGTAAGTTGGCCAATTTTACTTAGAAGACAATAAATAACCTCTGAATTCTTTATAACGGTCCTTAGAATATAAATGATACTGTTTTTTCATTTATAAGGATTCTTCTATAATAATATGTATTACTGGGTATATCCTAAGAAGTCGGGTTAGTTCGTCTCAGATTATATTAGCGGTCAAACAAGGCTTCGTTAGAACGTTATTATGTTACTAGGATTCAAAAAGTAAGTAGACTTCGTATTGTTAGGCTAAGGATTCACGATTTTGTACGTATATTATTTAGCCAATCAATCATGTACGATTCGTTACGCGGACCAGAGATTGCGTTGACGCTCAGTATTTTCGTTGTACAACAGCAATACAACAACACACATTAGTCAGACCCGAGCCTTACAAAAATTTCAATCCTTAATTTTTCTCATCAATTTATTTTTCAAAAGATATTCCCAAACTTTTGTCGGCTAACGGTTTATTTTTCATACACAAGTACAATCTCTAATGAGGTATGGCTTTAGGTATTGTTGTTGTTCAAAGTTTGGTCGTTAATTAGTGAGTGGGGCGTGCTGTGGAGTTGAGCGTCGGATCCCAGGTGGGATGTGCTCCTGCGTTACACTCTGTATTTGCATAAAAGTTAGTGCAGTTACAGAATATAGCCGCCGGTGTACCATGAACTACTGTTGACTGCTAGATAGTTCGCCAGCGCACAAATATTATTTGAAGTAAAATTGTTTTGCGACGGAAATGGGTTTCTCTCTTTATTGTTCATATGAAATGCATATTGAATCGGTTGAGAGTTCATGGAATAATGTTTACGGAAGTTTGAATACAGATTTGTATTTGTTTTCGTGTCAGCGACTGATATATCTGAGCTCGTTGGACATCTTATAAGCTGTCGTCACGATACCGTGGCCTTGCTTTGATACATATGATCATATCTACGTATTTCAGATTCTAATGCCCTTTGTGTATTGAGAAATTATTCTTATGACAAAGAAAATCTACCGTGGAACTTCTAAGAAATCTGTGAAACACAATCTTTGTGTAAATCAAATTGGTGGAGCTCACAAAATTCTAATAATTCAAAAGAATGTGACGAAAAACACATGACATGATTGTAACTCATCTCTGCTCGAACAATCGTCGTTTAAAAACAACTATATACCGCCTGAAAATTCTTTAAATCCCCGTTGATTTAGACAAGAGCCCATTATTTTGTATCGGAGCAACGTTAAAGAAAACCTGCCTCGCAAACTGTCGACAATTATCGGATTTACAATTTTCGCCGTTCAAACTCGGAATAGTTGTCTATAGGCCGCGGCGGCGTCTTGCAGATCCCGGCGAGCGTCGAATGAGAGCTAATGGTCCGTTAATAATGCTCGCCAGTCGGTCTGTTAGCAGCCTTCGCCGCCACGAATTACGACTTGGGGCTTTCTGGTAAACTGCCGAGAATCGTACGCCCTACACGCTAGCGCCGACTCGCCGAGCCTTAATGAGACGTAGATGGGAGATCATGTAGGCATGATTAGGTCGCCGCCGCACCACTATCCTCACGAAATTATTACTTTCAGCGGCGGCGCGCGGCGGCCGGGGAAACGTTCGCTACACTTAATTACACCAATATTCTCTACACTTCAACAAAATTTAAAATACCTCCTCATTTTACAACGGCACCAATTTCCTGATTGTGTACTCCAATTTGCTATTCAAATATTGTACCTAATTCGCAGAATTTAATAACATGAGTGATTGAGTGTAATTGCGAATCCTATAATTTGGCGTTGGTAGTGAGATAAGGGGAGTGATTAGATTTGATCACAATGGAAGTGATAGTCGAATATCAAACATCGACTACAGCAGGTCTTTGTGAGGTAGAACAATAGTTTGGCTCGGCGTCACACACAGAAGAGTCTTTAAAGCAGAAAAGGAATTTATAAAGATAAATTGCTCCGGTTCCGTCGTCGGGTGATTATTTCGGCGATCTCCTCAATCGGCAGTTTTGTCTTTGTGTGCTGTTTCCTGACCTTCCTTCGACTCCACAGGTTTTCTGCGAGGCAATAATTTTCTTCACTCACGAGGCTCGTCCAAGCGAAAAGAGAAAGATAAAAAAGGTGGTCTCAGCTCTTTTGTCGTTCGACTGTGAGTGGAGCTCGATTTGTAACAGATATCTACGTTATGTAGATGTATGTTCGTGCAACTTTTATTTTCTTAGCCACGAACTGCACCAGGGAACCGCTTTGCAGTTTTGCTCTTTGTACGCTTACCTTTGTTGATTTAAGCGGTAAGTTTTCGTACACTATAAACTTTATACATGTGACTTTTACATCATTGGCAATGTTTCAGGGGAAAAAGAACTTATGAATGTGAACAACTTTCGAATGATGCAATGTTTATCTATTGTCAAAAAAAAATCTGCTGATTATGTGCTTACCTATCACAGGAAAAATATGAGATTCCCTGGTTTGTCACTTAATGAAATTTGTCACCCTTTGAAACAATGTCAATGAATTAAAAGTATCTTTGATCTTCATGCATATCACACTGTCTTATAATCACAAAGTGGTCTGGGAAGGTCGCACAAACCACATCTAACCTGCAATACGAGACACTCCCTGCCAGGGTTGCGGAATTTGTTCAAAACAGTCACCGCGGCCCCGGAACGCAAAGGTCTTTGGAAGGAACACGGATGGGTTTTAGTCAGTAAGAGTCTGACAAGCTCTTCCGCTCCACCCACAGCGGAAGAAGTAATTTGATTATTTCCCATACTTAAAAAAAATACGAGGTACTCCTGATTTAAATATGAATAAAAGACAGGGGTGTTGCCCCTTGTAATACATGATTTCTTATGTTTCTCCCTTTACCTGTTTCTGCTTATGATACGAAGCCATATCTGGACGTAAATTAGTAGACAACTAGAAAGAAAGAAACGTTTATTCCGCCCGAATTGCGTTAAAAAAAAACGAAATGCGTAAACAAGTCATTATGGTATCAAATTAAAATCTTTTGTGCTTAAATAAAGAAAATCAAAAAATCATTCTAGACCAAGTTCAAACGATATAATTAATTGAGAAAATCACTTGTCTAGTTAAAGTACATGACATGAGAAAAACGTCTTAATAAGGCAAACTTTAAAAGATTTAAGTTGGAGAAGTACCTACAGGCATAACACTTAAGGCTGGTAGGAGTGTCTTAACGATCAAACAACTTGACGTGCCGCGATCTTCGCTATGAAACTCTCCTTAATTTTATTGGACAAAACATAGTCTTTGTCCCTGAGAACAAATCGCTCGGGGATCGTATTATTTTCTGCGTAGATTTATCGGCGCAGGAGGATCGAGGGCCCTTTTGTTGGGCTTTTCCATAAATCTTTCTGCTATTTAAACGGTTATTAGGACAGCAGCGATTGATGTCCACCGGATCCTTCGTGGGATAGAGAACACTAAATTCTGTTTTGGATTACGATTGGGTTTCTCGTTGATTCTCGTGACGTAATTATAATTGCTGTGGGACTTGGGGAGGCAGTATATTATTACTGTTAAAGGCGTCCCAGTAGGTCTTTGTCGGTCGCAATTATTTGGGAACTGGCTACGTTTTATCAAAATATAAGGTAGAATCGCTACTTTACCTATACAATTCATATAAATGACGTCATATACACATGTACGTGTTAGGTAAAAATTCAGTTCAGTCTTATTACGACACCCGCGGGAAGAAACGGGGTAACCTATTATGGGAGTACACGGCGAATGGACCATAAAGCAAGGAAAGTTTTGTTTGTATGTTCAGGGCTGATACGAATGGCTTGGCAGATTATTAGCAGGCGTGAAGGTATTATGGTAATGCCATTTTTCGAAACAGTGATGCAGTCATTAGTAGCTTCACCCAGCTAGGTATCGTATCTCTTCAGTCATGTCGCATGTAGCGCCACATCTGTCAAATAATCGAGAAAACCTTGTAAGGGCCGATTTTTTATAAGTCGGAAAACTTTAACCTTACGAATAAAAAAATGACGATTTTGATTTTGAAATCGCCGAAAATTATTTGTTAAAATGCTGCTGTTATTTATTCTTAAGTTAAAAAAATGTGTGAAAAATCAGTCCTTAATTAGCATACCGGATATAGATAATCACTTCTTCTTCTTAACGCTCAGAAGAACTCGCTTATGTGTCTATTAGTAAATAAATAAAGTTTTGCCATTTTACATAGACGTTCGCAATTTCAGAAAGTTGCGCAACGTCTTTAGCCAGAAGCGCGAAGTAGTTGGTCCTGGATCCTGTGTCTGAAACAGAAGTACACTGTATCTGAAAAGCGGAAAACTTAATATTATCCCGAAAAAGCAGCCCTTTTTATAACCCAGAAATTGCCTCTTTCTGGGTTATAAAAAGGGCTGCTTTCGCCAGCTTTAACATCCTTACTATCTATGTATATGTGAAAATAGAACCCCTATTTCTACTGGTCAGGCTTGAGAACGGCTTGACCAATTTGGCTAATTTTATTCGCCAGATTACATGGAAAGTGTAAAAACAATAGGTAGGTAGGTAGGGCTGGTACGTAGGTAGGGTAGGGTAGGTATGTAGAGTAGGTATGTAGGGTAGGTATGTAGGGTAGGTATGTAGGGTAGGTATGTAGGGTAGGTATGTAGGGTACGTAGATAGGGTAGGGTAGGTAACGGTTGACGGGAGGTGAAGGTAGTGAAGCCACGGGCACAGCTTGTAACATTATAAATCTATGTGTGTATGTTTGTCACCTCTTCAAGTCTTAACGGCTAAATGGATTTGCATGAAATTTGGCACACGGGTAGACCATGTCCTAGAATAGGACATAGGATACTTTTGATATCGGCAGTATGTTCTGTTGGGATGATTTCCGAAATTCAACCGGTGAAACCAATGGCAGAAGCCAGTCGCCTTAGACGCTCCTGCCATTGGTTTCGCCAAAAGACCAAAAAACAGAACAAAAAATATAAGAATTCCTGTTTTTCTACCAAAATCAATCTTTTAAAAACATGATGTAAGAAGTCGGTAGTCTACAAGGACACATCAAATAAGCCGTGAGTGTCGTGACAGATCTAACACGCCTTTTTGGAGATTTACCTTCGTAATATTAATGTGGAAATGGCGGGAGACGAGTGTCAGGAACTCGGGAATTTCGGGCCCTACAAATGACTGTATTACAGATGTAGACAGCATTAGTGAATGTGTGTACTTTTAGTTTTCGGAATGTGAAAGCGGATAGTACTATGTTGAAGATAGTCATTATGAAACTGAACAACTTTATGGTGTTATTTTTTTTCAGTGTTACTATTAATAACAGTGTAATAAAAATGAATAGCAGTTATATTTATAAACCTAAACGAATAAACAAAAATCACAACGGGACCATGATAAACGTACAAAAGTACGTTTCCCGGAACATTTGCGGCTAAGATAAAAAACGTGTCAAAATTTTTTTTCAACAAATTAACAAAACACGATAAAAAACAAGTACCTGAGTGTTCTTTAAGAAAATCTGTCCTGCTGAGAGCACTCTGCTGTAATAAATTCACTCACAATTTATCTTTTTGTGGATTGCTTTGCTTGTAATAGCGCCGGGCCGTGGGAAATTCGACAAAAAGCCCACTGCGCTCAACAGTACTTTGCAGAACAGACCCATTACACAAAACATTATTCCAAATTACATTGGGCGCGTTACGATAATGTTTTTGTTCATTTGATAAGAGACGAAATGTTGTTTTTCAATTATTATAAAACAAAATTACACGGCTCTGTGCGTCTGTAGTTCTCATTGGTCAACGACCGCCCTTTTAATAGATTTTCTGTTTCAATTTTCTTCGTAATGATTCCTTTTGTGGTTTGTTAGAAGTAACTACGGGTTGTTGTTAAGTTTCATTTATTTTTTAACAACAGAGATCTGTAATGTTTCATTTTCATTTTATAGTGTTGTTGTACTAAATTTTTTCCGTGATCCGCTTCGTTTTGTTGTGAGTAGTGTCTGCCATTAAATATTTTATAACGTTACAACCTGTTACAGTACGAGGCCCGGGGGTAAGCATTTGGTCGGATTTATGTGCTGCATCGCACCGACTATAATTTGACGTATTAAGTATTAGTAGAGGTAGCGGTTTGTTGAGCTCGTGTTGTTTATGACATCGTACCGTACCTATATACCTACAGTTAAAGGTAAGGATTTGCTACTTTTTTAAGCACGTGGGAACGAATGACTTTTTACTAAGTTAAGGCTGGTGTCTGTTTCATAAATCAACAAGCCACTCTTTGTATTATCATTATCATCATCATCATTATAACAGCCGAAAGACGTCCACTGCTGGACAAAGGCGTCCCCCAAAGGGGGGGTTTGCCATAATCGCCAAGCTTGGCAGGCGGGTTGGCGATCGCAGTGTAGCTGTTGCAATGCACTGAGAATGCTGCTGCCCCTTCTCTAGTGACTCCCTTAGTCGCCTCTTATGTCACCCATAGGAAGTGATGGGATGGTGGTATTCTTTTACGTCTGACACCATACAGAACTTTTTGTATAAAAATTCAAAATGACCTCAAACGAAAATGTTGATCAATTGAAAATCCGTATTTAAATTAACCTGTATTAATATTTAATAGCTGCCAATTTTCATTATCCGCACCTTCTCCTACCCGGTTAATAAGCCTTCTTGAAGCCAATGATTTGTGCTAAACTTCCAACAGTTTCGGAACCTTATAATCCGAAAGTATCCAGCTGGTCTCACTTTGAAAATTATTTACAACGACTACTAGAAATTAAGGTAATAAATAATGTAAGGAATAAGTTATGGCGCGGAATGGCCTCGATACCGAGACTCTATGGAACACCTACTTTAGCCCGTATTTAGGCGTTTGCCAAAATAAATTAATGTCTCAAAGTTTTAAATGCTCATTTAGGATATCGGTTTTGCGATCACACGAAATGTTTTTGATTATGTTGGGTGGTTAATAAGGTAAATATTAAAGGGAAGAGTTTTCATTTAAATAATTAGCAGTCGTTATCATTATTTATAAAATATATTACCTTCCTATTTTTATTTTTTAGAATGTACATTACTAACTTAAATATATCTTACAAACCTAACTATATACATATGAATATACAAAAACAAAAGACACTTACATCGCTGTCACCCGGAAACGTGGCCAGTAGACTGATAGCATTGCCACGTCCATATGTCATGATGAGAAATGTTCGAGTATAAGTATGATGAGAGGAAGATCGAAATATGTACTAAGTATTGATATTGCTTTAGATTAGGGTGGGTTGGTAACCTATTGACGGTGTGACGGTTGATAGAGGGGAAATTGAAGAACACAGAAACTTCGTAATGTGAAAATTCATTCTTTTCTGCATGCATAGGCACAACAGAATCTCTGTCTCTCGCTCTTCTTTATTCAATAATTCAATTTTTAATAAAAATATAGCATTAAAGAATAATGTCTTTGCTATACAATGGATCATCTTATTATCCCGAATGCATTTTTCTAGCTCGAAATACAACAAAGGACTGTGACAACGAAATTGATTTATACGTTGGAGCCGAGAAGCCGAACTCGGCTCACCGTAACGATAAGCCCTTTATAATTTTCCGAGTAACAGATAGGCATTTCAATAAGATTTCTCTGTACAAATAAAGACGTTGGGCGAAGACTAATGGGGCGTTAATAATTCGCACGAGTCTCTATTCAATGGAGGCCTTCAAGATTTATCACTACAGGATTCTGGCACTCTGCCTCCTGGCAAGCGCTGATTATGCACTTTTTAAACGTTTCTACATTTAATGTTTCAAACGATTACTTCACAGATTTAAGTTGAAGAAATTAATTATGGAATTTTATTTTTTATCCAATAACTGAAGATTTAAATTCGGAACGTCGGATCTTTAAGGCTCTGGATGTGTCATCACCAAGCCTTTGATATTTTATAGAGTTTTTTAAAATTTAACGCCTTTGTGGTTTTAACGTTTAACCGAACTATTTTTGAAATGTTTAAGAATTGAATGGGCTTTTCTTTTTTCGTATTCCTTTTGTGTATTAATATAATACAAACCTTGTTTTGCATGCCTAATTTTTATCCCACTACTGGGCAAATAACCCCACTAATGGACATTGCTCTTTCCATACATTACTACTCTGATTGATCTGTTGCCGAGTTTGAAGTTTGATCCGCAAACGTCAACAGATCTTGGAAAATATTTCGTCGATAATAAAGTGTAATATCCTATGGGTCGATTACAGGTACCTATTAACCTGTATGGTGTAACATAATATGTGTCATTGTGTCTACATTTACGTATTGTTCGACGGCTTTAGACCCGGGATGGGTTCAATGGAGACAAGAGAGGTAAGTACAAATAGTTGTCATCTGTCGTCTAATACCTTGACAGATGTGTTAGTTAAGTATCGAAAATTACGGAACATTGGAACATTAATGTATACTACCCGAGCTCCATGACGTATCGAGCTTTAGAAGTAGATTGTCGCATTGGTATATTGGTATCAAAACAATTATGTTTTAAAAACGGTGGTCATGTGGTGGTTCATTTTCAGAGCAGTGGAACAGTGGTAACGCGCCCCCAACTTAATTTTCGTGGTATCGAAACCTCGCAGGCACTTTAGCATAAACATAGGCTAGGCACTATCAGCCTTTGCAGAATTTGTCACCTCCTTCTGCGAAGCAGTAATGCTAGCAAAGGAGGCGCTACAGGAGAAGACGCCCCGGGAGTCGCAGGGCGATCCCCGGCCACCGTAGGCGCGGGCCTGCGGACGGCGAGCGTTGGGTGGTTCGCTGTCCGATCACCACCAGGCCCGGGTCGATGGCGCGTTGTGTTTCACGCGCGCCTCAAAGAGATGTCAGCATAGAAGACGGGGCCCGCTAGGGCCAGAGCCTGCCAGGGTTACGGAATTTGTTCGAAAGAGTCACCGCGGCCCTGGAACGCAAAGGGCATTAGGAGGAACACGAATGGGTTTTAGTCAGTAAGAGTCAGACACTCCCTTCCACTCCGGAAGCAGCGGAAGAAGTCACCTGATGATATTAAACCCTTAAAAAAACACTATCAGCCTATAATGTTCTAACTGCTTAGAAACAGGCTTCCTTCTTGAGAGGTGCTGTAATCCACCACTAGGGCCCAATGGCGTGTTGATAATGTCACATGACTTTGAACTCTTGGTTCTAGGATGTCTGCAAGGTGTGAGCATGTACTCTTACTCAGGTACTATAGGTAAACCTTGTTTACATTACGTACGAGAATCTCACCACTTCAGAAGAACAACCGCAGTCGTACAAACAGACACAAAACTGGATTTATTCCATAGAACAAAAAAGATAGCTAGGAGACAGGAATAGACAAACATTTTTGAGTTTTTATTATAAATATAACCCCGTTTATAAAGTTAGCTTATACTTAAATCTCATAACTAAACATTTATTGAAATCGGCTGAGATTTATCAAATAATTATGAAGTGTCAAAACAAAAAGCTTAGAAAGGCTTTCATCTTCTAATTTGGAATTTAATTAACAAGTGTTCCACCTGAATGCTTTCTTCACCATATTTGATTTGAGTTTTCTTTTTGTGAACTTTTTAATTGTTAAATATTTCGAGAAAATGTAGATCAGAGAGCCCTTTACCCTCCACTGTTTTTTGTTTAATTGATGTAGTTTTTTTTTTTTAATTTGTACTATGTATTTTTAGCTAGTTTCTAATTTGGTAATTTAGTTTCTCTTTTGAATAATATTATTATATTAAAAATAAATAATTTCAGTTTTTCAACTTAAGCTGCTTTGTTTTTTATTATTATTGAAAGCCGTGCGTTTTGAGCCTTGGCCTAAGACTCATATTACTAGTGAGTATGCAGATCAAAATTCAAAATTCAAATTCAAAAGGCATTTATTCAAATTAGGCTGAGTGCCAGCACTTTTTGAACGTCAAAGTCCTACATAAAGACAGTCCCCCAAAACGCCCGCCCGTCACCACTTCCTAGTGTTTTAGCTGGGAAGAAGAAGTGGCGCAACAAACTCCCCAGCAACACATCTGTCTGTTGAGTTATAAGAACTATCACTTATACAAAGGTATGTAAGTAGTCAGTATTCTTACAAAGAAAACAATACAACAAAGGTAACACGTAAAAACATAAAACTTAATAATTCGCTACTTGTAAGCTAGCACACTCCATTATGCCCGCATAAACAGACAAACTCAAGCATAAAAACAATATCAAATCAAACTAAATAAGCCTCCAGACATGAAGGGTGTGCCCGCTTACACGTGCAGAGGGTAGAATTTAATAAAAACATCTGTGACTCGACGCCACAAGTGATAAACCAGGTCCATCAAAATTAAACATTAAGCATATCCTCCGTGACAACCGAAAAAATCCTGGATTAATGTCAATAAAGAACAAGCTATAACTGTTAATTTAATGATTCGAGGTGGAGTCGAGTCTCAAAATATATGGGTAAGACTGACGTTAAGTGGAAACCGACTCTAATAATAATAAAATAATAATAATCATTTTATTATCAGGCTGCTGAGGCCCATAGACACAATACACAAAATAATCTTAAACAATAATAAACTAATACATATTAATAAACCTTATTTAACTATTGCACACAAAATGACGGCGTCGTGTTTCGCTGACTGGTGTCGCGCAGCTGGCCTCGGAAACGTCAATACACGACACCCTTCGGCCAAAACTCTTCTTTGAGGAATACCTCGAGCTGATGAGTTGGAACCTGCACCACAAACGACTTGAAGTTTGTGTTGTGACGCGACTCTAACTTCTCGACCCTCAAACTACAGTTGGTCTTCACAGTAGAGATCATCATCTTCGTTAGACAGGCGCAACGCGTCGATGTGACACCATCATCAACCTCACCTCAAAAGCTCTATCGCACATGCTTGTTTTCTTCTTTGTTTATAATTCTCGTCTCGTTTACCGAAACTCCCAAATCTTCACGCAAAACAGCGAAAAATGAGGTTTATATTAAGTAAAAGTTAGAGAATCATCAATCACAAGCGTGAACGTAACAGATCTCCCCGAGGTTCAAACGTAGCGTAGCCTGTATAAAACAACATACTTACTAACCTATTACGCAAATCCCCAACTTCGCTAATAATTTCCAAGCTGTGCCGTGTTTTTCCTTATTACCTCAGCATGTAAATATAGGGATGAACTTGGCCAACTAGCAGACTATCTGGCCATATTAATTTATAGTCGGCATCGACTTTCCTGATGTTATATTTCCATCCCTATCCCCGATGTTTGATTTCAATAATTTGATAGTATGACTGCTTTTTTTATTCTTTCCAAAAGTATAAAATCTAAACCAATACCTATTGTAAATGTGAAAGTTTGGGTAATGGATATTTGTTACTCTATCACGTCAGAACGGCTGAACGGATCTTGATGAAATTTGGCACAATGGTAGATTATAGTCTGAAATAACACATAGGATTTAGTATCTTCCGGGAGTATCTTCTCCTGAGATAATTTTCGACATTCACGTGGACGGAGCCGCGGGCGGCAGCTAGTGTTTATATTTCCCGTTTTTCTGTAGCTTTTGATTGACTAATCGGTAATTTCTGCCCAATAATCGCCGAGTAGGTATTCACCGACTATAATTACGACCAAATAGTCGTATTTTCCAACTAGTCGCCCCATCACTAGAACATGCACATCCATACAAGTACCCGTACGTACCTGTAGAGACACATAAACTTCGGTATCGGTAACAAAAGTTTCGTTTTGCCTGAAACAGGGTCGTAACATAAAATTTTACAACAACTTTAGACGTTACGTTATTATGGCTTTTTGATATCTTGCCATATCTAATAATGGGTTTATTACTTGTAATTTGAACATTTTGCTACCTGTTTTATTCGTATTCTGATTATTTTTTATAGAAAGTGGCGTTTTGATGGTGATTTTAATAAGTGTATTTTTTGGGCTGTTGCCATCGAGACTAATGATAA
Source organism: Mamestra configurata (assembly GCA_002192655.3). Classification (NCBI taxonomy): domain Eukaryota; kingdom Metazoa; phylum Arthropoda; class Insecta; order Lepidoptera; family Noctuidae; genus Mamestra; species Mamestra configurata. The sequence goes on along the minus strand of NDFZ01005479.1, from coordinate 653,559 downwards.
CTGGTTTCAATAAGCCTAAGTCTTTTTTGGTAAGAAATCAATTTTCTGAACAACTTTTTAGTGAAATAAGTTGGAGAATAAATAATTAACTTAGTCGGAAGTAGTTGAGTTCCTAGAACACACTTCAATATCGTATTTGATTGGTTTTTTTTTATTACATTTATTAATAAAATCCACATTTAGGTATCACGTAACGGAGGCTGCATGATGATCGTAATATCGCGTATTGCATTATGGTACGGAATGTTGCGTAGTTCGAGTACGTTCACTTAATACACGAACAATACTCCTCTTACCAAGTAACGCAAAGCTGCAGTAAGCCTCCGCACCGTTTCGTCTCCCAGATTAATGGATACAAGATAGAATGCCCTAATAATACGCAACTTCTGTTGAGGGTTCGATTCCCAGTTCGGGCAAAGTGGTATTGGATTTTTCCATCTAGACTTTCTCAGTAGTAGACCGGAGTTTGGATTTTTAATAATAAAAATAATTCTTTATTATCAGGCAACTAAGGCCCATAGATAAAATACACAACTTAAACATACACAAAATAAACTAATACATATTCATCTTGCCCGGTTGTTGGCATTAGGCTCGTCCCTTAGAACTACTGATCGGCGTAGGTAGTGCTATTATGGGTCAATGAACCGGAATGATAACGTTTTTATGGACATGTCTCGGGAATTCCTGGAATATTTTTTTGATTATAGATGTATTAAATGAAATTAAACTGTTTAAGATATCATGAGTACGTAAGAAGACATATCAAACTACTTATTTCCGGTATAATCTGGTCCAGTGCGGTGCTTTTTGCCATATTACTTACTGGTTCCCGGATTCAGAAGGCATATCCATGTTTAGATAACGGTCACTAAATTCCGGGAATAGCACTATTTGCCGATCACTGCTCATGATCACATGAGTTTAAAAAATATATATATCTGGTGAAATGTGGGTATATCTGCGTAATCCTTCGGGGCATACAGGCGTGGTTGGAACTATGTGAAAATCTGTTTGTCTATTTGGATTTTTTATTAAAACAAACATACTTTAACAAAGGATTTGAATGGAGAAATGATCCCGGGTTCCTCATTTCTCCATTCAAATCCTTTGTTAAAGTATGTAGTTTTTGTTTTCATAGTATAATTTTTGACACCGGCCGGCAGAAGCTTGTTCTTTAAATTAATACCCACCCATCAAGAAAAACTACAATTTGGTCCATAAGAATACAGAGAATCAATAAATCTATTGTCCTGATATAATTGCCTACTATCTTAATATAGCTAATATAATACAACAAAGGTACGACCGTACAATAGTTAATTCAGTACACAAATGAATGGTGTATTCTTGATGGGTTATCTTTATTGTATTCTGTTCTATGCGAAAACTAATTTCGCACTTTCACAGTGGCACATTAGTAAGGTAGTTTGGGACAAAGAAAAGGCCATATTTCTTGCTTTCTGCGGAAATCTTATAAATGGTACAATATGATAGTTTTTAGGGTTCCGATCCACTATATGGAAAAACGGAACCCTTATAGGATCACTCGGTTGTATATCTGTCCCTCTGTCACAGACGTTTTTCTCCGAATCTACGGACCCGATTTAATTGAAATTTGGTACACCTATTATCTTCAGTGACCCAAACAGTGATGTGTAAAGAAAATACGTAAATTTTGAAAATGAATTCACTTTTTGGGGGATAAATTTGATAACTTAAAAAAAAATTGACTGTACCATGTGACAAATCAAATGGTATTGTGGGAGTTTCGAATAATTTTTTTTATAATTATAAAGTAAATAGTTTTGAAGTTATTCAAGAAATAAGATGAAAAATGACAATCTCCGAAACTTCTGAGTCAAAAATTTTGAAAAAAATACAGATAAAATTTTTCTATTGGAGATTACAGGAAAACCTATAAGAAGTCTATGGTTTGAAAGTAACATGTAACAAAAATGAGAATCTTTCGGAACCCTTCGCATGCGAGTCCGGTCGCACTTGGCCGGTTTTTTGTGAAGAGGATGGGCTACTGCATAGTGCATTCTTTCGAGTAATAATAGTCCTCCAGTCTGAATTCATAGGAAGCATATTGCATAATTGCATGTAAAAACACAGGTTCAACCTCATAGTCCGAAGGGACTCGACACGACTGGAGAGTGAACAGGCGCAGGACCAATGTCCAAATTTATTACACTACCATCACCAATTCTTTTGCTGAACTAAGTGCCATGACATGCCAATTGCATCATGATTCCGTTGCGTAAAAGGGATTGTGCTATGCGTCTTGGATGTCTCCATCCCCCTGCCACACCGGAATCATGATGGTAGAAGACGTCATAGTAGGGCCCTAGAAGATCATATTCAGTACGTCGATCTTCTTTAATAGCCACGTCATTTTTCACGTTAACTCCACACAAAACGATATCCAGCACCGATCAGTGTCGTAAACTGGGCGCAATTTAATTTTAAAGTTTGTAAGTAAGTATCGCGCGAGGACTACGTAGATTTGCATATTTGTGCGTTTAAGCACAGCGGGCCCTCCGCTGGGGCGAACTGACTGATTGAATTATTAACTGACTGGCGGCTGCCCCACAGGTACTTCGTCCAGACGTGAGGCACATACGCGCCGTGGATTTGCGTGGCGTGGGCGTCATAATTGTTATAATTACCCACCGCTCTCCTCTCTCCGATAATGGACGCACGTTTGCTGCCATAATGCCCTAGTACCATCTCTTCAGAATAATAATGGCCCCACATTGTTATTTATTGTATTTGTTATTGCTTATTGTGTACTCGATTCGAGGCAATTCCCTAAACATCCAACGTCTGTTTTGTTAGATCAATTCATATCGATTTGAACACGTTCGTATTTAATTATAAAATCAGTTTACAGAACAATTTGGAATAAGAAACGGGCTGTTGTTGAAATTGTTCGTTGTTTCGCGTTTGTAATAGGTATAAAGTGGTATTTTACCGCTGGGTAGTCCACATGGGACCGCCCTCGACTATCAGGCCACCACGTCAGGATCGTTGTCATGTAGGATTATTCAAAATTAGAGGGCTTGATTCTGGAAAACAAGCAATAGAAGCGAACGAATTTTGTTTGATTTAACTAATTAGATTGGGAGGCCAGGAACCTTCGGTTGAACGAATGTACAAACAAGGGTTATCCGCCAGTTATATTTCATCAAAGTTATAATTGAGGAGAACCAAACAATTTTAATGGTTATTACATATCCATTCACTTTTTAAGAGTATTTAATAATTTATACGGATTTCGATTAATTAATGCTGTATTCCTGTTGGGTTTGGAAAGGTTGATTTAAAGCTCAATAATTATTGCATTAAATTAATCGTGAACTCATTTAATTGTAAATGTAATGACATGGTTAACAGATTAAATAATGCATTAAAATGGATACAGAAGCTTCATGACGTGATTTATTAATGAAATACTGTGTTTTTGTCAAAAAGGAACATCGATATCTACTACTTAACAAACCATCAAGCTTGTAAAGGAAAGTTCAGGTGGACTATGGTCGACGCCAGACACATTTACAATAACGGTCATTGACCCACCTACATTTATTGACATACTTAATTCCGAAAACAGAAATAAAAACATAACGCTGTCCTGAATCGACAGCTATCGTAATCCTTTAAATTTTCTAATAATGAAAAATCATCCATCATTTATTGTCCAGATACCTACGAAGAGATATTAAGGAAAGGGCAATGACAGTTATTGCAAATTGTATACTTACTACTACTAATGTTTAGTTTACCCACATTTCGTCAGTTAGCTATGTCCCATGGAAGAAGGGGCGAGCTTATTGCCATCAACCAGGCACAAATCCTGACTCTGACTTACTGGAATGTTACTTAGAAATTTTAGACAGAAAAACCTCAATTAGGTATATTTTGTCCGACCCGGGAATCAGGGACTCATATTTAGCAGCGACGCTTACAACCAATAGTCCAACAGGGCTTTCTATAATGTAGGTATCAATAACAATAATTTAATTATTAACTCACAATTCTACCAAGCTGGTAGCAATGCCGCTAGTCTTTTGGGCACACTTCCGGTCGATAGCGACACGGATTTTTTTATTTGTTTCTGTATGGTGTCGGACGTAAAAGAATAGCACCATCCCATCTCTTCCCGTGAGTGTCGTAAGAGGCGACTAAGGGACTCACCAGAGAATTGGCAGCAGCATTCTTTGTACATTGCAACAGCCATACTGCGATTGCCAATCCGCCTGCCAAGCGTGGCGATTATGGCTTTGGAGGAGACCTATGTCCAGCAGTGGACGTCTTTCGGCTGGTATGATGATGATGATGATATTTTAAGTTTTACGGAGTTAGGATTTTTATTTAAAGTGTGTGTAAGTATATAAACTATAATAATATGTTAACTATTAAAAAAAAACAAAATTGCAGCAATTTAAAAATAAATTCTACCACATTCTCAAACTACAAGGAAGTTAGGAACTGATTGAAGTTAGCTCTCTAACGGTCCAGTGTAATAACTATTATTCTAGTTTAGCCACTAAATTAACAATAACAGCTTCATTATGTTTCGTGTTGTTAAAGTTTCCACCACAATATTTGGGTAGCAATTGTATTGTACTATACGTAAATAATTTATGTTTAGGGCTGTGGGCCTAGGGACTACTAAGATTCCTAGAGCAAAAGCTTTTGAGCTATTTAGATAAGCTTTTGACCTTTAGTAGTAACCTATTTATATTACGTATGTATGGTGTGTATGTGTTCTGTATGGTGTCGGGCGTAAATTAATAGCACCATCCCATCACTTCCCGTGGGTATCGTAAGAGGCGACTAAGGGACTCACCAGAGAATGGGCAGCAGCATTCTCTGTCTTTTTAGGCATTGCAACAGCTACACTGCGATCACCAACCCGCCTGCCAAGCGTGGTGATTATGACAAACTCCCCCTCCCCCCTTAGGGGAGGCCTATGTCCAACAGTGGACGTAGTACGTACGTACGATGATGATGATGATGATCTAGATTATTTTGTCCGTTCGGAGATGTTCTACCGACATGTATGGATACTTATATCTGCTCCTTTATTGTTAATGTCTTGAAAGATAGTAATGTATGCATTTTATCCATTTTATTATTCTACCACACAAAAGCCAAGAACTATGCCGTTTTTCTGGTGATCAGTCACCAGAAAAGCGGCGAGGCTATGAAGCTCGACGAGTCCCAGAAAAACTTTTCAACTGTCTTGGAAAAATAAAAAAAAAATGAGAAAAGAACGACGAAGAAGTAAGGTTGACCTAATTTATCATCTGTATTTTCCTCAATGTGGTATGAGTTTAAAATGGCTTCTTTAAATCAAGATCGTTGCGCGTGGGTGGTGGTACTTTAACTAGTTCTGTGTTTGTTAGTTTTAGGAGGCAGTCTCTACAATACTGATTCTATTACAATAAATATTTCACTAATGCTAAGCTAAACTATCGCTGAGCTTCTTTATCTCGAATCTATTTTAACTATACTAATAATAAAGCTGAAGGGTTTGTTTGTTTGAACGCGCTATCTCTGGAACTACCAGTCAGATTTGGAAAATTATTTTTGCATATGATAGCCACATTCATGAGAATAAAAGATAAACGGTAACTGTGGGACCAGCAGCAAGACAATGCTAACAAATAATGCAATGCTGACAAAAAATAAAACAAGGTCCCCGGAAAGTGTGTGGAGAATACTATAAATAGTTAATTTTGAAATAAATAGTGAAGTAACTACCAACAAATGACGTTAATTTATAAGTTAATTTAACTGTCTACCTTATAAACTATTTATGTTCCAGTTTGTGCGCAGACTGTTTAATTATATTGTTTGATCAAATTAATTTTGACAATCCAGTCCGCGTGTTTATTCGCATTCTGTTAGCTTGTTTCACAGATTAGGATTGTACCTCGATAACACATTCGACAATAATCATGCTCGGAAATTGATTTATTTATGTGTAAATACCACGGGAATAATAATGAATAGATACAGGTCCATAGTGAATGAATAAATAATGTTGCCAACGATAATATTTTATAATAAATTGGCCACTTTATAGCGAAGTGGGTGTCAAGATCACAATGCACACTTGGCGCGATATATCACACATATTATCATGGCTGCGGCCCAGTGCGGCGCGGGCTTCGTGAAAGTAATTTTACTATAACCCTCCCATTCCCGGCAGAATAGCTCACGCGGCCTGCATGTGTGGCGTGACTACAGTGATACAAGATTCCTTTGAGGTGAACAGTTCGTTAGGCGTGAGTGTGGCTCACGAGCACCAATAAAGTCTCGTCGATGCAGACAGGATACTAGACGACGCACTGAGTGTTCTTACATCACTGACATGTTTGACAGCGCAAGCGGAACCTGCCAGAATAAATGATAAATAGATGTTTTTATTGTGTTATGAATTCCACAGTGTCACCATAATGCGTTTTCTGTTATCAAATTAAACCAAATTGTAATCATAATAGAACAACTAAAACGTGTTAACGCCGTAATATTTCACGATTCAGCAATCCAGACGCGATTAACTTAATTAAACGTATGCGCAAATTATTATTCATATCATAAAATTATTCACAAATTTTTGTATAATGTTGTCGGAATAAAAATGTTGGCACGCAAAGACTTTTTATGAAAACCAGCCAGTAAATAAGGCAAAGGTCCCAGTCGTATCCATTTGTCCCCTCGGAGCATTCGTGGGAATGGGCAAAAACAAGTGAAAATAAAGTGAAAACATTGTTATTCTCGTGTGGATTACCTTGCGTCGTGTTATTCCAGCCGGTGTGCTGTCTCCTCGGATAACAAACTATGGACTTTCCAGTTCCATACATTTAAATTTAAAAATAATTTTCTGACTTGCGGAATTTGGAACGAGCACTAATTGAGTCCATTAAAGTTTTGTGGCGCGAATTATTTTTGTTCATGATTATATTTTCGCAGCTATCTGCTCTCATAAAAAGGGGGAGCGTAATTACTTAGGCACGTTAATGTCCGTTATTACGGGTAATAGGGTATAATGTGAAAAATTATGTTTGTTATAATATAATTTAGTGGCATAAGACCGTGTGTAATCGGGTGTTGAGATAAAATTGTCAGGGTTTATTCCTGAAAAAAATTGGAACCTTTGCGTTGAATACCGGGAAACGTAAATTGAGGAAGTCGCTACTTGTGTATGCTTTTTGTGATATTTTTATTTCGTTTTATGGAAACGTGAATGGCGAAATCCTTTAAGCTTTGACATGGAATAAAAAATGATTTCAAATTAGGTAGAAAGCGGCGACTAATTTCCATCCGAAGTCCGCTCCATTTTGCTCCCAAATAAACTGTGGAGTAAGCATAAAATAAACTGGGAACAACATTATTCTTGTTGAGATTATTTCGTGTTATCTTAGACATTTATTCTTTCCGTGCCAACATGACTATTCTGCGGTGTTGATACTTTATTCACTTATTATTTTGTTTTCACTTCTCTACTTCTCTGTAGCGGCAGTAAACGTTTTACTAGATAAGAGTTCTACTTATGGTTGTTTATTTTTATTATGGTATGACATGTTATACGTTTTAAGTAGGTAGATGATATTTGGGGTGGACATGTGGGGTTGTAAATACAGAAATAAATGAATGTGGCGTGGAAGATATGTCACCCTTATGTCACCTTAACTAACATTATTTAATTAAGACTATTTATCCTGGAAAATGCTTGGATTCACGTGGGATAAACTTTTGTAAACATGGATAAAGAAATGGGATTAAATAGTTAGTACCTACCTAAAATAATAGGAGTCTTTTATCTTATCGACGGTGGTAATTTCAACTGTCGTAAGAGACATACACTGCGCTGTTAGATTTTCAAATATCGGCGCTGAGCTTAGTTTTGAAAATCAAATAGTGCATTATATGTCCCTTACGACATTTGAATTTTCCACTGTCGTTATGTGCCCTTAAGTAGGTTCCTTCCCATGCCAGTGAAACTAAGCTCAACCGCGTACAGTCAGCCGGCCTTTTTTATGGATGGGAAATCCTCAAATGACTTCTCGCGTAGTTTGAAGTTTCAAGAATAAGATGTCAACTAATACTGGTTTTATTGCCACTGAAGCTGAACTAGCTACTGTGCATAAATAAAAATCCAACGAAATTGAAAACAATCTCAGGATTAACATCTGAACTAAAACGGTTTAAGTTTAGTATGGCAAGTGAATATTTGGGATCTCGCTCTATGTTCTAAGAACATAGAACGAGCCTGTAAGTGGTAACATGAATAGTTTACCAAAATCGTACATTTCTGCGAAGCTTTCAGTTTACTCGTTGTAAATATCGTCTATTTCTAAATTCTACTTACTGCAAACTGTTATGAAATTCGAGTTAAGATCAAGTTTCACTCTTTGGAATGAACTTGTATGTGTGTGTTTATAATTTTTTAATAGTGATTATTAAGAGCTACTTGTAAGTCTTATATAATTGTAAAATAACTAGAATTAGGTTAGTTTCGCACCGTAGATGTTTGAGGTAGCGAAGTGGTGCGAGGATGTGTAGCGGCGCTTTGAAAATATTTGAAGTATACCAAATATACGAGTTAGTGAGGCGGCGCGAAGATGCGCAGCGATGCCGCGAAGATGCGCAGCGATACCGCGAAGATGCGCAGCGATACCGCGAAACGGTGTGTAGCTAAGTGGTGCGAGGGTGCCTAGCAAACTTTTTTCAGCTTTTTTCTCTCGGACACATGTCTCGCTTTTTGTAGCTCTGTTAGCCCTATTTCACCAGAGCTGCGTTTGGCCCGGGTAGGAAAATGAAGAGAATTGGTGGTTTGCTTTTTCTCTCCTGCCTAACCTAGCACATTTTTGGTGCAAACGCACCCTTGGCACCCTTACACCAAATATTTACTAGGTTAATTTAATACCAAGTTATCAGCTTGCTTGTGTTTTGTTTGTTGTTATTTACACATTTAATTTATTATATACTTGATGAAGTGTGGGTAAGCGAAGTTTTTGCTAACATAGGCTTAAGTTTCTATATACTAACACAAATTGTATTATAATATACATGGTAGTCTATGGGCAAAAGTAGCCTGAAATAAAGAGGTTATTATTATTATATTTACTTTAAGAATACCTCCTAGTTACCCTTGGGAGATCTCCAGGCGTGATGTTATGTGTTAAATAAATATATAATGTGTTAAAATGTGTTTCAAATATTTTACGGTCTCCGGGGCCTCCAAAAGCACTACAACGTTATAGTTGGTAAGTTCATATACTTATACAGACTCATTTACACAGCTGACCACACACAGTAGCTAATAAAAAACAAACACACATCGCACCTCACAACATTTATCTAAAACAACATCGCAACGGTCGCAAGTTAGAGAAACTAGTGAATATTTATGGTGGCCTATATTCTAGGTCGCTATAGGTACAATGGAGTGGTTGTCGGCCGTATTTGCGAGTGTAAATTGAAACATGTCGAGAGTTAATTGCGTCCAGGGCGGGCGGCGGGGGCCCGGGGGCCGCGGATAATCCGAGGACCTGCGACCGGCGGTCCGGCGGCCCGGCGGCCCCACGCCTTGCGACCTTTCGCCAAAGATAAACGCTTGCCGACACCATGCCTCGGATAGTGCGAATTAACTACGAAAATTGGTGGTTTGAGTTTTTGGGTGTTTGTTGCGAATTGGTGTTTGGGAAAATGTGGTAAAATGATCCCGTTTTATTTAGCATGAAGTGCTTTGGTATTCAAGACAGATACTTGTTTTATTTTATTGAGAAGTGGCACATGTTTTATAAATTTAGCTTTTACAATGAAAAAATAATAATCTGGCATATAATCATTCAAAAAATCAATAGCAGAATTCTAAATTCAAATTGTAAAAGTAGTCAGTATTTAAACTAATCAAATGGTTAGATTTTAAAGAATAAGGCTGCATATGTGATAATTATGTAATTGAGTAATAACAGACTTGATAAAACTGCTGAAGTATCAATATACCCTTAAGCCTGTATTCCTCAAAGGGTAAGGTAGAGAGGTGTACATAATAGGACTCCCACACTTCACCAGTCATGCGAAATTTGTTCGAAAGAGTCACCGCGCGGGTTTTAGTCAGTTAGAGTCTGACACTCCGTTCCACTCCGCCCAGAGCGGAAGGAGTCATTTGATGATTTCCCTCCTATCCTTAAAAAAAACCAACAAGGCAGTGAAGTCTTCACACAATTTTTTTTCTTAAGAAATACCATATTTGGTTGCAGATTTTTAGATTACCTACATTGGGCTAAGGACCGATTTCATAAATGAGTATTTTGAGTTAAATACGTGTCAAATAATAATATACTTAGTATAGTGTGTTGTAATAATGTAGTATAGAGGGTATGCGGAACAGAGAGTAAAGTGCCGTAAACCTCCATAGAAAAAGGAGGATCCTCCGACCAGACGGTTGTTGTATCTGGTGGGGAACTGCCCGATAGTTGACATTTGGGCAGGGCATTTGGACATGTTCAAATTGCACGGAAAACTCTGATTCCGCGATACAGGATTTAGTTCAGTAGTTCGCTGCTGGCGGGATAGATGGCGCTACGTTTCTTTTTTGTTGCAATACAAATTTCGCTTCGTTAGTTTGACAAACTCACAACGTCAAAAACTCGAAACGTAAAATATTCACCACACCATATGTATTATGTTATCACAAGACTAGCAGTTGTTATATCAATCAATTTCCCGCTTTATACGTTGATTACCTACCATGTTTGCTAAGCTCAGTGTTTACATTTTATGCCAAGTTTCTACTACATTCCTTTATCCTATTTACTGGCTTACGTACAAGGCATGTATACAACGGCGTTCATTTACGACCTGACAACTTTAAAAGATAAGGCACTCACTCCTGAGTTCTGTTGCAGTAAAACGTAAAAAGACCTCTTTTTTTTCGCTTTAACTCCGTTGTCTTTGTATATTCGTCATTCCAGTTTACGGTGAAAAGAGTCTTGAAATGTACTTGTAATTTCTTTCCCTTTATTATGGTTTAAAGTTCCATGAAATCTTAATAAACAATAGTGTCCAATTTATTAAAATTTAATTGTTTCTCTCCAAGTTCGAGCTAAGTAATTAAAGTATTGAGTATTTGAAACTGCGTTGTTCTCGAACTAAATGCTATTGATTAGGAGCTGAGACGGCGATTCCTTGAATTTCTGGTTCATTGTGCCATCTGCTGCATTGCAAAGGATTTGGCTAGCGCACTCGAAGTTGGTATCGGTATTATTATTTAATGGATTTTAGTATTAACTGGTGCTTTTGTGAAGCTAAACTTAATGGAAATAATAGAGGAACATGAAAAATGTTTACCGATAGGCGGCGTCTACGCATTATCGTATTTCATAACTCGTAGCACACTACGCTACAGCGTAGTTCTGTGCTACGCGCCTACGGAATTTTATTTTTGAGCATTTAAAAATATTTAACTGTAATTCCCTTTTATTAATATAAATAAATTGCGTGAGTCTCGTAAAAACTCGAAAATTATTTGTCTTTAGGGTTCCGTACCCAAAGGGTAAAACGGGACCTTATTACTAAGACTCCGTTGTCCGTCCGTCTGTCTATCTGTCCGTCTATCACCAGGCTGTATCTCATGAACCGTGATAGTTAGACAGTTGAAATTTTCACAGATGATGTATTTCTGTCGCCGCTATAACAAAAATACAAAATAAAGTCAATATTTAAGGACTCCCATACAAGAGACATGATTTCTGTGCCGTTTTTATAGATAATGGTAAGGAACCACCAATGACACGAAGGTGTGCGAGTCCGACTCGCACTTGGCTTGTTTTTTTTTATTCACCTGAATACTGATGGTTTATGAAAAATTTAGTTACAATCAAATTAAGTTTAGGTGCTACGTCGATCACCGGTCCTGCATAAACATGTAAATAAATACAAAATGCTTACAATACAACTTACTAACACAATCTATCTACTGCAAGACTATCGCATACTATAAGTTTTTCATATTCTTGTGCATTTTCACCTCATAAAAGATAGAAAAGTTAAAAGACCCTTGTATGAAGTCTTGCAATTTTTTTTTCCGTCTCAAAACTTTAAAAGCAAGACTCCGGCGCCGTACCGCCACTCGCCAGCCCTACGCTGCAGTAGGCCACAAACTCCGCGCAAGCCTCCTCACTGAGTGTCATCGAGTAGTAAAACAAAGGCCTCCTTATTACACAGGTTGAGCTCGTCATAATTTCAACAAGTTTATGTGCGTTCAAGAGTAATGTCGTACCTGATTTATGTTTGCCGGCTGTTGTAGACTTAGGACGGAACAGGTTTATGAATCTTTGTTGCCGGAAACTTTAATGTAAGGAATGTGTGTTGTGTGGATTCTCTGTTGCAGGGAATCTAGGTTTGGAGTGTTAAAATAGAGTATTGTCTCGTACAGGACAAAACCACTGATTTGAATAGATACTTAGGATTCTGAACTTAAGGGCCAAACTAAATAAGTTCAGAGTGGCCTGTTCAGATAGGTCATCGTATAAGCCGAAAGACGTCTACTGCTGGACATAGGCCAAAGGGGGCATTTGCCATAATCGTCACGCTTGGCAGGCGGGTTGGCGATCGCAGTGTAGCTGTTGCAGTGCACAGAGAATGCTGCTGCCCATTCCCTTAGTCGCCTCTTATGACACCCACGGGAAGTGATGGGATGGTGCTATTAACTTCTTCTTGATCTTGATCCTTCTTGATCTTTTTAGATAGATTAAAGCTTTTCTTTGTCCTAAAAGTTTTTCTTGATATCAGAGGGCCAATACCACTAAGCTTTAAACAACATCAAGCACAGTAAGCGTCGCATTTCAGTCAGTCGCAATCTCTCAAAAACACCTTTTATTTGTCACTTCTCATTCTTTGTTCTTTGGATAGCGATGCGATTGCAACTCAAATCTCCGGTCTTTTAGATCTATCCATCTCTTATTTATTTGCTATGTTATAATGAATCCAAAACTGTTGTTCATATTAATGACGGAGACGTAATCGTTAATGCATAATAGTAAAAAAATAATTAATTAACTATATTCTTCGCATCATCACAACCCCCAGTAGACGTTTACATAAGACATTCTTCTATTCCGCTACAATGAAAGCGCCTTGAGGGGAATATTCCATAATCATCGCGATCCTCTCATACAAACCTAATCCTGATCTAAAAACGTCGGCGTAATGTAGGACACGCGCGGCGCCGAATTATTCGACTGTGAAAGGGTGATATTAACTTTACCAACTTACTCCACTTGAACTCCATCTCAACATTTCGCCGAAATCATAATAGCCTTCTTTTCGGCGCCGACTCCTCAATGTTGACTTTGAAAGTCGAATTCAAGAGGATTTGTTATCTTTGTCTTTCAAATCCGATTGAATTCAAAGAAGATCCTATCTCCTAGTATCCGCTTCAGTCATTTACAACTTACATAATAGTGTTCAGAGAACATTAACTCGGCGCAGTCCTCATCGTTCTTTCATAAGTTTCTCAGCTCCTCATCGCTGCAACTTCATTCCGTTGTTCTTTAAAGCCTCGCTGGATGCAAGTCAAAGCAATTGCAACTATTCCAAGACTCTCAAACAGAGCTCCAACTAGAATATTAACTGAGGATTTAGTATTTAGTCGAGAGTGGAAATTGAAACATGTTCGGAGTTAATTGTGACTAGGGCCCGCGGTCGCTTCAGTTCGCGCCAAATTTGGGATTCAGGGCGTCGACACAATGCAAACTTTGGCTTGTTGTTCAACACACTCTTTGTTGTGTTCATCGAATAATGAATTTTGGTGTTTCGCGGAAATATATGTTTTGATTCTAACCTTATGCCTAAATTAAAAGATATCTAATGTAGATGAAAGTATAGACCAAAAAACAGCTTACTTTAATTACAGTCAGTTATAACACTAAATTACCGACATCATTTAGGAACAAAGCCAAATCCCTAGGGATAAAACAGAAAGCACGAGAGTAACACGTTAAACCGTGAAACAAAGGTGTTCGACAGCGGGACGGTAAATTAAACAATTAAATAGATCATTAATGGATGAAGTGTGGATGTAAATGAATTGGGTTTCGACAGTTTGTTTGTTTTCACGGGTAGAGCGGTGGCCCTTGACTGGAGTGGAGCTAGCCGCGTTCGCCCCCAAGCCGCGCTCGAAACCAATTTTACATTCGATATGAGTAAGCGGACATGCGTCCACTGCTAACATAACTGTTTCCTAGTGGCTCTCGGTTAATCAGTATGGACACGTAATGACGGGAAACCGTACCGTGAACAATGTCATACGGAAAAAGGATATGCCCTGATTTATTTATTTTACAATTAATTTACACACAGAAAAAGTATCAGATATAACATTATAATTATTAGTACAAAGGTACTACTTATTTCCAAAGAAATTTCTTCTAGCAGACCTGCGAGAGTGGAAATGAAAAAAAAATGTTGACAATAGTGTGTAAGAAAGAACAAGATAAGGGGTATGTGAAGCCTTAAACTAAAGTATCAAATAAACCTACATAAATATTTCTGTTAGTTGAAAGTATCACTTTTTTGTTGTATCAAAAGTTGTGTATGAAATAAACATAGAAAAGTGATGTTATAGTGGTTCTGAATTGATTCTAAAACTGCATTTGGGATTAAATTAAAAGTTGGTGTTTTAGCCAGCTCACAAGGCTAATTAATAATGTGATTTAAAAACAGATTTACTGAGAACCTTACCTCCTCTAAGATGGATTTCCTACCGAACCAAAAACTTGCACTCAGAAATATCAACTTACATAATATCACAACAGTTCCACGAAGTAAGCTGTACTTAATGAATGTACTTAATATCGCCAGTTTTACATTCGATATGAGCGAGTCGACATGCGTCCACTGCTGCTACATTAAAAGGTAACATTACTGTTTCCTCGTTAATTTATATTGGCTTTCTGTTAATCAGTATGGACGTGTAATGACGGGGAACTGTACCGTGGACGTTTCATACGGAAAAAAAATATCTCCCAAAAAAACTGTTTGTTTATGAATCGCAATTCATGTTCGATATTAATTACAGTTGAAAGGATCAGGTTTTTGTAGCAAAAATTAATTAAACTCTTGTGTGTATGGAATACATAAAAAAAACTGGTTTTATGGTAGGTACTGAATTATAAATTTGGGAGAATAACTGTAACTGTTTCAAAAGTAACTCTCGATTTTTGATAGAAAGTGATGGGCAGTTGATATTTTAGCCAGCTCACAAGGCTTGTTAATATTAATTATAGATTTACTGAGAATTATTACCTTTTCTAGGATGGAACTCTTTACTTAACCATTAACTTTTCTCAGAAACATCAACTTAACATAATACTACGACAGTATTCCACGAAGGATGAGTTGTATCTAATAGAATATAACTCTTCCATTTCGCCAGTTTGGTTTACTCCGTGTCAGACTTGGGGTTTTTACTGAGAAATATCTAATGTTAACTGAGAAATATGAAATGTAATTTTGATTAATAGTATCTCGGTTTATGCACCAATTTGTACGCCACGATGTGCGGCTGAACATGTTAGAACTTTTCCTAATCACATTTTATCTTGCATGCAATGTATCATGTACACCATGTTTAAACAAATAAAATTTACTTACTTACTTAAACCTCAATAACACTTTGCTCGTACCGAAAATCAAAATGAGGTATTTAGCTCAGCAGCAGCGCTTACGAACACTGATACTACCAATGAGGTAGGTAGTCCAGGGGCTCTATAGATAGGTATAAAGTGACATTGTACCAGCAATAAAAAGTACTGAATCAATCTGACTAACCCCTCCCTCTATGCTTTTTTTTCAAGGATGGGAAGTCATCAAATCTCTCCCTGACTAAAACTCATCCGTGTTCCTGTAATTCCCTTTGCGTTCCAGGGCCGCGGTGACTCTTTCGAAGAAATTCCGCAACCCAGGCAGGCTCTGGCCCTAACGGGGAGAAGAAATGACACGTAGCATATTCCTTACATTTTCGACCAATTGGTTAAAGTTGCCATACTTAATTTCACTTACCCTTTCTTCTTTGCAAAAATGCACATTATTTCCCTTAGCATGAAACAAATCACCAATTACCTTCGCAACTTGTACCAATAATCTGTAACACATCGTGTTACAGTTACAATACACGTTGCGCACAGTCGAATGCGATTAGTTAGCTAGAGATAATTACACATTCCATTTGTCCGGTTAATCCGGGCCTAATCGGATGGTCCGTGATAAGGATCGGCCCACCTTAGGCACGATACTCAGTGACGTCACTACTTTGTGCTACTATGGTTTTATAACAGGAAGTTTATTTTGATTTTTGTTGACCAGTGCCTGAGCGAAGTGACGTTAAATCAGCGACTACCGGACGTCACGCGGTTTCACCCGCGTAGTTCCCGTTCCCGTGGGAGTATGGGGATAAAATATAGCCTATATTACTCGCTGAAAATGTAACTATCCATTGCTTTCAGAATTTTTCAAATCGGTCGAATAGTTTTTAAGTTTATTCGTTACATACAAAAATAAAAATCTTTCCTTTTTATAATCTTATTATTAGTATATTAGTATTAGTATAGATAACTATTGACAAAAAGCAAAAAATCCTTTGGAATGCGTTCCATCCTAACATTAGGATGGCAACCAGCCGGTTTTACTTTGATTTGAAGGCAAGTAAACTTCACAAGAAGTTGGAAGAATCATCACAGCATTGATTTGATGGATTCGTTTTACTCAATAACATTGTTTTGGTTATGTGTGTCTATATCTAAGTATCAGTCGACTTTGTCTCTGTCATCTATGACCTAGACTAGAGTCAAGAGCAAACCCATATTAAATAAAAAAATAAAAAAAAAGTATTTTTGTGAAAAAAAAAAAGTAACTTTTATGTTTTTTTTTGTTTGTTTTTCCTTTAAGTTGTAACAGCCATGTTCTGTCACTGCATCACATTAAAGTAGATTGGTAGATTTGCCCAAGGCAGTAAGTCTGCCTTTGTGCAGTGTGTTTTACTTGTGCATAATGTTTTAATTAATTATAAAAAATGAATGGAAGTGACACGAGGTACTGAAATGCCACATGTTCGATCCCTTACAATATATTTTGGACGTTTTACAGTTGTTATAGACGATAAAATGTCACTTTGGCTAGAGCCATACGAAACGGAAAGAATTTGATCAAATTCATATAAAATGTAGGTCCGTAAACTTATAATAATTAATTCAGTTCTAATCGAAGTTTGAATGATAAGGGTAAAACCCATTTAAAGCACACCTTGGTACCTTTTCTAGTACCTTACGGTTCGAAATACCTATTTGATTAAAGTAAATTCATGCTTGAATTTTTTCTAAGCTAATTCGAAAAGGTGAACTTGTTTGTTTGTTTGTAGAAGGTTATCTCTGAAAGTACCTACTAATCCAATTACAAAGAATCTTTTACTGGCAGAGAGCTACGATATCGCTTTCGGGAAAAAGTAGTAGTTATATGCAAAGTGATTGTTTCTTCCCGCGTCTAATTTGGTAAAATCACTTGCTGAGATTTAAATTTTACATTATTTTGTTAAAAGAAGATGAATTACTTCAGCCGATGATATTTGATTTTTTACACGCATGTTGAGAGAAATTCTTGGTGTCATGTCAACAGAACTTTTAAATCAACGCAATAAAAATGATATACCTACTTGAGTTTGTTTCTCAAATACACTAGAAAGTTCTCATTCTTTGCAAAACCTTGGTTCTTATATTGTTTTTTCAAATAAAATGGTTTTTCTATCGAACGAACGATATGGCTTTAATGTATTGCTTCTTCACATACTTATGTATGTTAATATTCATATATTCTTTGTGCCTGGGCTACTTTAATTCATAATGAAAAAATGATTAATTTATATATTTTTTTTTACTTATCTGAGCTTATTTTTTTGTATAAAAGGAACAACGTTGGTAATGTTTGCTTTTTGAAATAGATACCTACAGCGATATAAGTTTATAAAAGGAATTTTAAACTACAAGACATTTTACTTGGCCGCCTATTCTGACTAACACAATAATATTTAAGCTTGACATCGCCAAAAAGTCTTTATGCGTCCAAAAAGAAATACAAGCTAAAAAAAAGAAGAAAAAAAAACGCGAATAAAATAGAAACTCATCGACACTAAACAAAATTAAGTACAACCTCAAAGAAATGTAAAAGTAACAAGTAAAATTATCAAAAAATATTCTTGATGGCAGCTGCCATTTTGGGCTATAACACCTCATGAATATGATACCTTCGATTTGGTGCGACTCGCAAAACTTAGACAGTCACGGCGGGCATTTCTTTTTCTCTTTTCATATAGAAATTTCACGGCTCGTAACCGCGAACGATTTGTGAATTTAACACAGGATATTATTAGATTTTCTCCATCCTTTACCTATTTCTCTTTCAGTTTCAAACGTGTAAAAGAAATGTATTGAAGTCTTGTGGATATTGTTGATCATTGGCATCTTAGGACAACTAGTTTATGTTCAGGAATAAAAAGTGTGCTGTTTAAATTTAGAATTTGTTGCTATTGTGTGACAAATATCATAAATATCCTTTTAGCTTTTAAAAAGTAATTCAGTAACAAACATCCATCTTCTGCAGCCGGACTTCACCCACTGCTGAGCATCTGCGTAGGCTTCTCTTTTCTTGTGGCAATCCCCACGTTCCTGTTCCAGCCTCATCCATTCCAGTTCTATCCGCGATGGCAACAAAATCTTCTGCCGGATGATCAACCCTTCTTCCTTCAGTAGGTACTTGGACGCCACTCGGTAAAACCCCCACTCAAAACTTTCACATTTTAAATATCAGTAGGATAGAGTATCACTGGTCTCTAAAATAAATTATGAATATCAACCGCTAAATACAGAAACCTCATTTGTGTGAAATAATTCTAATTAATATTAATTAAGCTCGAAAGCTGTGACATTCCATAATTTTAATTACCTACCTTTTTCAATGTATGCTGTTTATTACATTTTGTGATCGGTTTTGTAATTAAAATTGAAAGCAGGATTCACTTATTAAATTATTTATTGAAGTTATTTCACAATTTATTTTTAATAAAAGCAATAAAATAGAAAGTTTGATGAAATGAAAAAGTTCGTAAGGACATCCTACGCCTATAACTTTCCGATTAGTTTTCGGTGAGCTTAAAAATTAAGTAAAATCAGACATCATACACTTCACATCACTCGTCACTTAATATGCATTGAAAGAGACATAACGACGCCCGTATTTGTCTACCACTTCATAAGTTTAAGGAACACGTCATGAGCGCTCGCTCACATGTAAGACGTGGAGTAGTCTATAACTTTTTGCAGTCCAACGCGTTCGGAAGCAGTGTAAAAACCGCGAAAATAACTCATGTGTCGAAAGACAAGAAAATGTAATAAAAATATTCAGTGAAGTTGAAAACAAAAATATGGGACGGAAAATGAGAACAGAGGGGAAAATCGCATCAGTTACTCTCGCGACCTTACTGAATATTTTTTGAGAGTTTATTGAATAAATATACATAATTTCCCTTTGATGCCTCAAAAGTGCTTTACACCGGCGACGTGGTTGCTCTAATACGCCTGCCGCCTACCGACAACTCTGAAATAAATACTTGTAGCGTGTCAATGTTAGAAGCTTACGTTTGTAGACATATATTATTAATGAGAGAAACATGTTTGGGTTTTGGCTTTTGGCGTGTATTTCTGCGTTATATTACCTTTGCTTGTCTCAAGGGCAAGAAGAAGAAACGAACAGTGAGCGTCAATCTTGATTCGCTTGAGCGCGTTGACGTATTCACTCGCTGTTTTTAAGCAAATCTTTGTCTAACGTAGCTTCACAACGACTTTATCCTCCTGCCCTGACCCCCATGTATACAGTCTAATTAAATAAGTACCAGAACCAAAAGTTTACAGATGGGTACCCAATATCAAATAGAAAACAAGAAAAAGTGATAAAAATCAAAGCTCAAAACAAGATCCGAGGCCGATGAGACCCTGTAGTCAACCGATGTAACTGAAAATTAATAAAATAGGTATAAAATTAATTTGATCCTCCATAATTCGGTACCTATAGAAAGTGGGGCAAGACTATAGCAAGTCTTGCTCATGTGCAAGTGACCAATTACGTAAATTTTGTCCATTATATTCGTCTCTTTTCTAGCCAACAGCAAAGTAAACTGGTACACGACTAAAGTAATAATAATTCTAGCCAGTCTTCGTTAATTAGGCATTCACAATAATTTATTATACTAGTGAGCATATTCCAGGTGACATGAAGTTTATTTTTAATTAAGCGCTTTTGAATTTTGAATGAATGCAGAACTCTATGCTGCGTATAAAATGCATGCTAATATTAAACTTTTTGTTCATGTATTCTATGTTGGTTATGGTTTGAATATTCATCATATTATTGTCGTAGCTTTATTTTTAATACATTTAGCCAAAAGGCATTTCATAAAAAAATATTGGCATTAGGTTATTCATTTAAAATAATGGAGGGAATAACGGTGGGTTGGTTAATGTATTTAAACATTTGAGTATTATTTTATACAACAAAAAACCTGTCAACTCAAATCCTCAAACGCAACCTTTTCGTTTATTATCTATGTATTGTAAACGTAAAGGTCAACAAAAATGTTTTGCCTAGACTAATAATTTAACTATACGCAGATGTTATATTATCATATTATTTGTCTAGGTAGTTTAGTTGCGATTGCGAACAACATTATGATTAGTTACTCGTAGTATAAAATGTCCCACGCCAGATCAGTTTTAAATCTTTTGTATTTTCTGCAAAAAAGTCACAAAACAACTTCTCACTCATTGGCAGAAGTAAAAAAGTTCTATTTAATTTAAAGTAAAGTTCTATCATCAAAACAACATCGCTATTGTAACACGCGCACACACTGTCATTTATGTTATAACTGTGTTGGTTGTGTCTTTATTGGAGATCCATATAAATAACTAAATAAATAACTGGTTATGTATCAATTACTTATATTATTATGTTCTGTGCTCTGACGAATATATTTACATACCTAATTGCACATACTTATTCACTACTCGGTTTCCATACGTAGGCTAGTTGGACAGGTAGGTATCACGTCAGTGCGGCACAGCCCGCCGCCGTCGGTGACAGATGGCGCGCCGGCATTATTCTAGACTCGGCATTATACTGCAGCAATTTTATCGCCACGGACTGCACTCCTCTGCTGGCTTTGTTTTCCTAGTATCTGACGCTGCTTGTTTTATGAGATTTGCTATCCTCAATTTATAGTTGCATGTTCTATGGATATTTTCTTTTTTTTTAAATGACACTTCCATTTTTGTTTTATATAACTATCAGTGGCGGAGTTAATTGTTAGACAAACTAGTGAGCTTTGTTTTTTAGTATCTGACCCTGCTGGTTTTATGAGATTTGCTGTCCTCAATTTATTATAGTTGCATGTTACCACAGTGTAGTCTTTTAACCCAAAGGTTGACTGGTAGAGAATGCCTTGATGCATTAAGTCCGCCCATGTACTATTGTACATTAAGTTTAAATAAATAAATAAATGTTCTATTTTTATTTTCTTGTTTTGAAAATGACATTTCCCATTATTTCAAATGTCACAGTGGCGGAGTGAATTGCTAGACAAACTTGTGGATTGCTGTGGACTTTTTTGGTATAGTTTTATAGCAAACAATTGAATCATGGTTTCGTTTTATTTATCCCGATAAGCTTTTTGTAGATTAACACGCTGTTTGCTTAAAAAAAAGTCTTTCCATTAAATTTTGAAGATGACGGAACGCTTTTGGAATCCTTTAGGGGACAACAAACTCAATATCGTGTACTATTCGATAAAAAAGTGCGTTTGACCCCTTCATTCACGGTGTATTTGATATCATAATCCTCTCTTGCCCATATTCGACATGTATTGGGGGCCTCAATCGGACCCCGAGATACTCTCCCGACCTCCCACTCTCAAAGTATTTGTTTCGTCTCTGAGCCGTCATTTGTTTTGTGACAGGATTTCGATGTCGCAAATCCGTGAAGATAATTGAAACGGAATATTACCTACGTTTTTCATAGGATCGGACTTTCTACGTCAAATTCAGGCCACCGTAATCTTGACAACTTTTGTATTTTTCTTTTAATATTAAGGGCTATATTTCTCAATAACATCTAAATATCGGGAACATTCGCCAGATATGGAAGAATAAATTACATACAACGAAACTGCGAGAAAGAGCGTGTTTCTCTTTGATTAGACGTTTCAACAGAAATAAAATCCCTACTTACATTCACATTCATGAATACGATTTCCGTGAAGTATTTCTCACAATCTAAATAAAGAAACGAGTCTAGTTTACACTTAATGTAATATGCATTGCCTGACAACAAGCGCCGTGAGAGGCTGCTAATCTAATCCGCGGCTTAGCCGAACAATAACGAAACACACCCGACTGCGGGACTCACAGACACCGAAATAAATTTCCCACCTGAAGACTGTTACGGGCAAAATTTAATAAAGCAAATAGGAACAGCGTTACGAACTGGGATGCTTAAGCATATTTTAAGAGATTTATAAGCGGCAAAACAAAGAGCGTTATTTACAATTAATTTAGAATTATGTAGGTAATGAAAAGTGTTAGTCTGACGGCTGTACATCGTTCTCTGTGCCCATTATAAAAGGTAAAATCGACGTAATGAAACATTTTGTAATCTTCATTTGTGCTTTTGATGTGGGTTATTCGATTACACATATTATTTCTCCGAGAACGTCGTATTATGGTTCGGAGCGGTTTTCCTTGTTGAGCTTTTACTTTATTATATATTTATGGTTTCTGCGTTGGAGGGTATTAATGTATTGTTTCATTAAAATGGTTTCTGTCTTCAGATGAGGTCAGGGTGGTGATAGACGGACTTTAGGACCGGACGGAGAAGTCGCGACGGTTTGTAATACTTAGAGAGCAAATAACTGTACAAATATTTTACTCGAAGACTATTAGGTGAGGCACTAACGTTTTGTTATCTTGTCCCGTTTGCAAATTAAGACAGTGATATTTTTTATATAATTCGTTATGAAGTTGTTTATTCGGCCAATGATAAATAGAGGCATGTATTAGAAGATATACCTAAGTTTGGGTTTGTTCTTTCAGACATCGTGATTTTAGCAGTTAAGTACTTATATCGAAAGTCAACAACTTTTGAAATGGGAAAATGACTGAAAAATCGTTCAATAACATCGAAATCCAGTACATTCGAAACATCAAATAGACGTGTTAATCCCAGATGTATATTATCACATATTATCAGAGTTTCGAATTGGATAACTCTATTAAAAGTTGGCGACACGGACGTCAGGCGGCGCGGCGCCGGCGGCGGGCCGGGCAACGGTTTTGTTCGAAATGTCGCCGACACACTCCGAATCGTAGACTACCATTTACATTTAATTGTTGCAGAATTAAATATTTTAAAAAGGATGTTTTAATTGGGGGTAATGATAAAGTACGGCCTGTTTTTGCATGTGGTCATTGACTATTTTGAATTCAGAATTCTTAAGGCCCACTTGCGCTAATCATTCATCTTTTAACTCAGAGTAAAAAGCTAACTAAAGTTTGCGCAAGTGGTCCTCAGAAGTATTAGGGAAAGGGCAATAATCGCTTTTGTGATTCCGAAAATAATCAGCTATAGGTACTCGTAGGTCATGAAATCTTAATGAGCTAATCAAGCAGGTTTTAACTACCCGTGTGGCAAATATTATACAAAATAACTTTACATATACGGATAACTAATTAAATATAATCGCTTTAGCTTCTTCGAAAAACCAACCTTTCTTCCAAGGATTTGGGCATCACAACGTCACAAAAAGTATTATATCCATGATTCCTGCTAATACGTTACTTGTAATTGCTGCTTGTACCTACAATAGGTATAATAAAAGGTGCCATCAATACGAAATTATTTGATTTCCGGGAAAATCTTTATCCTTGGAAGACATCATTTTCCAAAGATTTCTGTCGAAATGACGGACTCTTAAAATAATTGGTTCCGAGAATATAAACAGAAGGTATAAAGACTGTATATAAAAACAAAAATAAACTTTGTGAGGTGAAATAGTTCTTGAATTAACTTTTATTATACTCAGTATATTACACAGAACATTATACTATCCTACTATCATTATAAAAGTGTCTGTGTGTATGTATGTCTGTTTGTTTGTTAGACAATCATGTCTCAACGGCTGAACGGATTTGGATTGGAACACGGGTACACCATGAGCTAGAATAGGGTATAAGATACCATTCTTTCCGGCAGTTTGATTCCAAGGTTGACCGTTGTAAAACAAACTGGCCAACATCATAGTGGGTCTATGGGTTCCGAACACAATGCCAGTGTGGAGCCCCTTCGCAGGATATGTTCACCTACTTTCCTGCTCTTTATGCCCGACTACCTGCACCATAGAAATATAAAAAACAGGAGAAGTGGCAAGGGGGCGTGTCGATGTCCGCGCGACATGGTCTAGTTGCCCATGTCATAGGCAAATGGCCGTCTCCGCGAACTAGTGCGCTTTCGCACCGCGATCGAGACAAATTATAAGAATGCCGTGTTGTTTAGTGGTTTCTCGTAAAAAAACGAAGCGTAAAACCGTGGCTAACGAAAGAGCGGTCCAAGTGGCCACATATTGGGCGTACAAAATTTGAGGAATCAATCGACACGACAAGAAGATTCCAGTAGTGCGTCTCCGTAGAATAATTTTCGACATACACACAGACGAAGCCACTTGCTGAAACTAGTATTATTATATTACAGTTTTTGTCCAAGCTCTTGCTCCAGATTTTGCTCAAGTGTAAGTGGGGTGATATTTTTTTTTATTTGCCAACACTGTAGCACCGTCAGGAGAACTTATTTTTTTCCTAGTCTCTTTGGAGTGTAATGGCAACACTAGCTAATGCAGACTTGTATTTTTAACGCGGGTGTCTTATTAAAAGGGATTATTCTAAGTAAAAGTTGAATGAAAACTTATATTAAGTAAAACTTCCGGTGAATCAGGAATGTAAGGTTTTGGTTTTTTTTACCTGTTGTTAAATGACTGTGCTGTATTTTAGGTAACAAATAGTATGTTGTTGTTAACTGATCAGACCATCGTTGTTGTAAATATTCTTACGCTGACTTATGGGAAACTGTTGGGGACAAGGTAATAAAAATTTGAGAAATGAATGACCGATGGCTTTGACATAACAAAATGAATGAAACGAAAATCGTTTTTTTTTTTAAATTCAACATTGTTAAACGAAAGATAATATCAGCCATCAGACTGACCTTTTGGCCATCTGTAAAAAACTGTACTCAAAAGTTCAAATATCGAACAAACACGTAAAATTGTTGTGGGTTGAACTTTTTAGGGTTCCAAACATCCGTAAGAAACAGAACCCTTAAAGGACCACTCGGGTGTCAGTCGGTCTGTTTGTTCCTCTGTTTTTAATGTAATTTACTTGACCGATTCTGTTGAAATTTGATACACATGAGTACTTTTGTTACCCAAACACGGACGGGTTACGTAAACAAATAAATTTTGAGTATGGGGGTCACTTTTGGGGGACAAAAGCGAGAATAAAAAATATGTTTTTCAAACTGTACCATGTGACATATTAAATGAACGGGTTTATTGTGAGGGTTTAAAATACATTTTTTTTGTAATTTTAAAATAAATGGTTTTGAAGTTATTCAAGAAATAAGACGAAAAATTACCATTGCCTCCCCTTATCTCCGAACTACGAAGACTAAAATTTTTAAATTTTAGTCTTCGTAGTTCGGAGATAATACTTTGATGATAGAAATGCAGCGAATACTTTCTTACCTCAAAATTACAGAAAAATCTATGAGTATAGTGTTAAAATAACATTTAACAAAAATTAAATTCAGTTTTTCGGCCTAGCTGTCGTTTGCCAAGTGTCAGGAGTGTAACGTGCGATAAGGAAATATGTTCCAATAAAACAAAAGCCACACGATTGAATTTAAATCTGTCTTTTTAAAAGAAAATTACAAAGAAGTGAGTATCAAACCAACACATGTTCAAACCGCCTAATTCCTTATCAAAAACCTTCAAACAAACGCAGTGACGCATAAAAATCCTATACTTTGACTCATGAATAGTCCTAAAGTCACTCAACGAGCTATAGAAAGAGCAATGCTCGGAGTTTCTCTACGTGACATGATCCGGAATGACAAAGTCGGAGGTAGAACCGAAGTTTGTTGGAATTAGCAAGTTGTCGCAGCAGGGCCGTCCTTTTAGATACGGGGAACGAAACCACTGCGGAGTGTGGAAGCTTCTTGAATTGTGATCAGGAATTGTTCAGAGTTATACAAATTGAAATGGCTTGGTAAAGGTCGGGATATCGAAATGGGTTTTTGTTTTTGAAATGAATGAAATCCATTTATCGTCAAAGTGACATCTTTACCAACAAATTTATATCTATTGCAAAACTATTATGTTGAATTGAAAGTTTAGTAGTTTCAAACTCAAACCTACTACACGAAATAGTTTAACCAGGTGTTGTTAAACTATTTCATTGATTGGTTGTCAAGCGATATTCGGCAACCGCTAGCTGAAAGCAAAGCCCACATATTACTTCTAATAGCCAGCACATTACTAATAATCTAATACCTTCAAACGAGCAATTCTTGTATATATCTTTATATATGTAATTCTTCTGTACGTGTGTTGACAGTGAACTTCTCCTAAACGGCTGAACCGATTTGAATGAATTGTTTTGTGTGTGTTCAAGTGGATTCGAGGATAGTTTAGATTCACAATTGGACCCGGTAGGTGGCGCTGCAATCGATTTCTATAATTTTTCATCAGACACAAAGCAACCGTTCGGACAGGACACAAAGCAACCGTCTGTCGGGACCACTAGTGTATGTATATATATAATCTGAATGTCGGAAATGGCTCCAACGATTTACATGAAATTTAGTATGCAGGGGGTTTCGGGGGCGATTAATCGATCCAACTAGGTTTCATTTATAGAAAACGTTTACCAAAAAAAACCAGGTACTAAGTATTAATATGAGAAAATTACTGACTCCCTAATTTGAAGCATATTAGACAATGCTAATTCTTACCTCTTATCAATAATATCGCTGGCCCCGGGCAATAAAGCCATAAGCGTCGGCAACGCCCCTTTTACTCCTACTTTTTTCAGTATTTTTTATTATAAAAAGTTATTTACAATACATGACAGCTTAACAGCTTTATTGCATGAAGAAGTTGAATTGAAGGTGTATTATTGCATAACTCTAAGAAAGATAACACAAAAAACCGGTGAACATCTATACACTAAATTTCATTGATAAGGATTTTAGAATCCTTATCAATGAAATAGACTAGAGATTAGTGGATGATACAGTTAAGCATTTTCCCTATGCTCGAGATTAAAAGTGAAAATGATGACGTATTAGTATACTTACATTCCTGAATCTCAGTGGTCGGTCTGTTTATAGAGTTGTTAATTATGTTGCAATTGAAACGGTATCGTCTATCATTTGTTTTATACATTTTTGCAATTATTTCATTAAATATTTATATCATTACAATTATTTTTGAAAGGTTGTTTGACATATTGAACGCCTGTTTTGGATACCTGAACGCTGAACTATAAACAAATTTGCTTCTTTTATTTGTCCTGTAAAATTTTATTTTTGATATTACCGATTTATTATTATTTGATATTTATTGTCCGGGGCCAGCGATATTTACCACACAATCTTCATGAAAACTAAGTGTGCTCTGTTCGTTCGGATTGCGAAAAAATGTTGAAAAATGAATCCCACTATTTTAGAAACTGACCTAAATCATAAAAAAATCTCAAATTATTTAGCATTGTTGTTTATTTTCTTTTCTCGTTTACACAACTTCCAACCTTCCTGTTTAATTATTGCGCTGCCGGAAGGGCATACGTTAATTGCGGTTCTAACACGAAAACATTACTTAAACCTTTGAAACCCGGCCGCCTGGTTCTATCTCATTGTTCACCACTACTCGTACATTCGGTAGGTTTAAACTAACAATAAGGGTAACAATGTGTGTACATATCTTTGTGACAGGCACACAGGTCTTTTACGGCACAAATGGAATAAACACCGAGCTTCGCCATAAATAAATAAACGCTGTGACTTAGCTACACAGACTTCACACTAGGATTTACTCTGGCTGGGGTATCATTAGGTACGTTTACAAACATCTATCTGTAGGTCGAAACACTTATCATTAAGCATAAAACTTTTCTGCTACTTAATTAGATAGATAGATATGTATCCGCCAAATATATGTTTATTTGGTAGAACTAGAACAGAAAACACAACATACCAGAGTACAGCTACTCAAAACATAAGAACGAAATGAAGATAAGTACATAACATAAGAACACATTAAAAATAAAGACGTTTACTCTATGCCTAAATTGTGCAGACTATGGCACCATTGCCAAGCCAATATCGGAACACCAACGTAGGGAGTGTCTCTAAGTTGCACCAAATGGAAGTCCAGTTCAGAATATGCCAAGCAAATATACCCGGCGCTGGTATTCTGCTGTTTCCCAGTATTCATATGTCTCTTCGTGTTTTCCGTTACTATGGCAATTTCCCGAAGGAAAGGCACTGGTTACATAATGCCTGTCAAATTCACGTGTTTAGCACACATGATTGAGTTAAGGGGAAGTGTGACTTTGACAACCTCACGCAAACATGAATATTCGCGGAATCTCATATGATGGGACGTTATCGATTGAAGGCAATCAATTAAGAGCAAGCCGATTGTAAATATGAATAGGTTTTTATGTATTTTTCATGAAGCGACCGTTCTTTATTATTATGTAGGTCATAACAATAGAAGTTTCTCGGCTAGCTGCGGAGTAGTTCCCTTTATTTACTGTACACACGTTTATATAAACTTATGAGAGACCACTATAGTCATGCAAGTTCTTGTGGAGATACGGCTATGAAAGCGCCATATGACGGTGCGCTAGATAGGCAAACATTACAGCCGTTTTGGCTTGTGAAACACTAATTGGGCCTACTCATTCCTCATCCAACTATAAAATAATGAATGATAATTATTACGAATGAATGACAGCAAAATTAAAAAAAAGTTGGTCTTTCAAAAATTGGTAAAACAAGAGTACTATTTATATTATATCGGTAGTAAATAATGATGGAAACCCAAAAGAAGATAGCTTTCTTTATAAAAGGTGTTCATTTTACTGGACTCAATTTATTTCGATATGAATCCCGTTTTACATCATGTAATTTCGTTAGATTACTTGACAGCAAATAGCCTTTAAAATTTTATTATGTATCTTGAACGTTCAAATAATAATAAAGAGCTTATGACAGGTCATAAAAAATCATGCAACAATATTTTTTTCCAATTTATGTTAACAACTTGTTTTATAACTCAATATCTGAAGGCTTAGCGATAACAGATTTACACATCAATTATAACTTTTCCAGCCATTCGTTCGTTCGGTATGTTTCCATTCGACTTCGGAACGGATTTTCTTTGTCATTTAATAACTCGTGTTGTGTGCGACCTAGAATCCCTCCGAAGTTTAAGATTTGTTAGCATTAATTTTAGATCCTTTGTAACTGGATCGCGTTTTATTTACATCAAACGGGACAGATATTAAAATATCTTTAGTAAGCCATCCAAAAATAGACTACTTCCAAACTTTTTCCATTAACGAGAGAACCGTTTGGTGGTGCGGTAAATAAATAAATCAAGTGACAGCACATAACAATTTGGCTGTCAAATGTTCAGCGTCAGATATAGACGGGTTCGTAAATCATCGTTGAAAAATTTGCCAGTTACTGGTGAATAGGAGACTTGTGCGGATTATGCACGCGCCATTAGCTCAGTTCGCGCCTTTGTGTGACGTTCGTGAGCGACTCGGACTCATTGTGATTCGAAAAGGCCTGCACCCGAGACAGACTTAATTACACGCGTCTGCATTTCCAGCTTCGATCGAATGTACCCGTCCAATTACATTGTTTACTAAATGCGGGGAGAATTTAAATTTAGAATATCAGACGCGTCTCGTGTTTGCGAATTGGGGAAAATTAAATACATGCTCTATACTTATCATACTGTTATAGGTTTGTTTTGTTTTTAATTATAGGGCAATGAACTTGGTTGGATTCGGAGTTTCGGAATGCCGTTGTGTACCTTATCAAACACATTCAGAGTACAATTTGATACTGTTTAAGTACCACTTGGGTGGAAATTAGTTTTCATTGACATCCACACCGAAATGCTTGGCTTAAAATAAGTGTTTGTAAAACCCTTTGGAATCCTACGCCCTCTGAGTCGAGCTCAGTGGGATGCTTTCGGGATGCACTTGGGTGTCGTTTAGAGAACGTTTGTAGGAAGATAGCTAAAAGAAGATAATATAGGTACTGTCTGCTTTTATAATTTTTTTTAACATAATTGGTACCTCGGATATCGGCTCGTTTTGCAATCTTACGACTAGGACGAAGGTTGATATATAACGTTTTAATTTATATTGGATTGACGATTGTATCGTGTTTTGTGAGACATAGATGAATTTCTATGTGTTAAGAAAGGTTACAATTATATTAGAGACAAATCAAAAATATTTCACGATATGCCAAAATTTACAATAAAATTAAGGACGGCACTGTGACAAGTTTTGAGAATATATAAATCTTGTCACATTGTCGCAGTGTCCGGAGATACATTTTATACGAACTCGTGTACTAGGTAGGTATCGTATGCGATACTTGTCTGCGGGAGCTTCAACATCGTATCGCGATAGAAATAGCTACGGTATCCATCTAAATATTTCAGTATCCATGTTTCAATGAACCAATATCCGTCTTAAAGCAAAAGCTAAAGAGAAGTTAATGCAAACGTTGACGGAGGAAGTCTCATCTAGCGCTGAATTGATAATGGCGGCACATTCAACTGTTTTGCCCGCTGTACCGTTGGCACCTATGTATGTATCTAGGTTTTAGAACTTGGTTTTATACTGGTTCTATGGTACATATAGGTTTCAACTAAAAGGGTTTGCAGAGATAATGTGATTAATATTGATAAGGCTTTCAGGTGTTATTAATTTTTAATTTGCTGGATAAGGCTGTGAATTATCTTTCTTTGGTAACTACTTATGTTTACTCTTAGATCAGAATGATATGGGCTAAGTATAAATACGTACATAAATAGGTTCTGTCGCGTGAAAAGCGGTTTTATACCAAGGGAATTTCTTAAGAAATCTGTATCCTATTTCGTCATGCAGGTCAGTACACACACACACACACAACACACAACACACACACACACACACACACACACACACACACACACAACACATCAAACAACACAACACACACACACACACACACAAAAACACTCAAACACACTTTACACCTTACCATCCACCCCTTACCTTTACATCTTCTCAAAAACGCGTACAGTTGTTGGGGCGCGATTTATAAACAAAGAACTACTGAGTAGGAAGTAGATATTATATCAGCATAAATAATGCAGTCTTGTGTCAGGGAGAGAAACTATGCATTTAGGAATTATACTAATTTGAATTTTGAATGTATGGGATATTATTACCACAATAATTGTAATTACTTATGTGTAATTTTTTATGTTTGTTCATAAATAATTCAAGCTGTTTTTAAGGAAGATTACCTACTCAAACCACTAAAACAATGATTATTTTCAAAACTCAACACAAAATAGATTCACACCTTATGACAGCCTTTTCCAGAACAAATGCGATTTTCTTTTATTTCCTCCTAAAAAACGAAGGAGTGAAACTAGGACTTTCCAGAGGATTTCCCAAGTTGTATACAGAAAGTTGGTCAGTCAAGTTTAAAGAGTCAACTGCATGGGAGGTGCTGGCTGTGCTCGGTAGTTGGTACGCGGCTGCCGCGATTTGAGATCGTTAAACCAGATACTTTGTTTTTCGGGGTCATGTCGTGGTTTTTTGTGGAAAGTTAACTTTCGTATAGGTACACTTTTTCAGAAGATGTAACTATTTAAAGGAATATTCGTGCTCTTTTCTGTGTCTCAATTAATGTTGCACTAGATTTTGTTTTTAGTTGTTGGGGTCCTACTGCTGAGCAAAGGCCTCACCCAAGTCCTTTAAGACACTCTTCTCTTGAACCAGCCCACATGGTACGCGTCCAAATCATCTCGCCACCTCTTTTTGGGCCGGCCTCGAAGACGCCTTCCTTTTCATTCAGGAATGAAAATGGAATGGAATGGATGGCCCAGCGGATAGTGTGCATGCGGCTGACGTGACCCACTCAATCCCACTAGATCCTGGCAGATTAAGTGCGAATATTCTTTCACTGATATTTTTAGTCTAAATTTATATTTTTCGCGCGTCTTTTCTGGCGGTATAAACGGTGTTCCTTTCTTTCACTTTGGCCAAGTACTGTATCATAAGCTACTTTCCATAAGAAAGGCTACGGAAACCACAAGCTATAATTACTTATAGTACTTTATATATCTGCTAGAAAGGTCAATGATCTCCCAAAGTTTATGGCGGTTTAGCTAGTCGAAGTATCGATCAACTGCAGAGCCATCAAGTTTTCGACATCCCTAAATATAAGCTTGGAACTCAACACCTAACCGCTTTAAACCCGAACATCTTATATGCAGCTTAGACTGGTTCAGTCGCATCAAATATTTATGCTCGCTTCAGCTCTGTGCATCAACTAAATAACTTATAAACCGTCTTTACAAATATATATGCGGAATAAGGGATGCTGTATTAACGGAAGCGGATGTGAAAGAAAAGATGAATCTACATTTTTTAAAGAATGTCTCAATTTCTGAACTAAGAATATGTACGTGCTCTTTTGATAACTCCACTTTTGCTTGAAAACCGAAATTTTTGACACGTTCTTAACTCAAATTAAATCAATTCAGAAACCC
Organism: Mamestra configurata; assembly: GCA_002192655.3. NCBI lineage: Eukaryota > Metazoa > Arthropoda > Insecta > Lepidoptera > Noctuidae > Mamestra > Mamestra configurata. The sequence continues at coordinate 620,534 of NDFZ01005479.1, read as the reverse complement.
GCAATAAGGCCGCATTTCCACTTGCAACACGCATGCAAGTTGCATTCGCGGGCTACCGAGCTTTAATGTGATCGATCGCAAGATCGTGCTCCGCAATATAATTAAACTTGCGAGCGAGTTGCTTGCAAGTGGAAACGCTGCTTAAGGGTACCTTTTGGTAGTCAACCTTTTAGAAGGTTCAATCTACATATCTAATTACCTATTATGTCATTATAAACAGTTTTCCGGTTCTATCATTTTCTAGACTTTTTCCGTACATACAATGAGCCAGGTTCATTAAACAGTTACTCATTTGGAGCTGAACCTAGCGACCGACGACGGTATCGTGAGAGCTAACTTAAAACATCGATTCATGTTATTAATTTCACCGCATTTTAGAGGGTATTCGCTTAGTTTAAGCCGGTTTTTTTACTAAGCAACGATGATCGTAAGTTTACTTTGTTTTCTTTTAACGGATTTGTAATAGATGTAACTCCGCTGAAATCTTGCGGAGGTGGCTGTGGACACGAGGTTCCGATACAACCCTACCCCGAAACCAATTGAATGCAATCACTCCGTTCATTTCACAATTGCCACGTCCAGACCGCATATATTTGACCCAATATTGGTATACGGAAATGTGTTACAAAATTGAAAAATATTTTAATTGTCAATATAAATGGCGGGCTGTTGTTTCGGAACGACATCGGTTTTATTAAAAGTACTCGTACATTTAAACGATTACTTGTGATTTTCAATTATGTGGGAGGGCATTGTAAGTACGACTTACAAAGAACCTGACGGAAATTAAAATCGACTTTACTTTTCTTCGCTTTGTTTTGTTCGGTAACAGTCGATGCTATTATTGTTTGTGATTTACAATTTATTTAGTTATTCAACATATATGTAGCAGGCAGGCAGCAGAGGACCTACCGGTTGATTCTGTAAACATGTCGAAGTGAAAGCTTGGGTGGAGTGATCACGAAGTGAGCAGTCATTCCATCTTGATTACATGGATTACATGGACAGCTCACTTTGTGATCACTTCACGACATGTTTACAGAATCACAATGCAGTACCACACCCATTGTTTAACTCCTATGTAATATTAATTATGATTTGATCCTGTTGCTATCGACCTGGCAGAAATCCAGAATCCAGGCTGGTGCTGTGAAATTCCAAATGAATTAGATATTATTTTGCACAAGTGTGTGCGAAAACACAGGTGCATTTTTCTCTCGTAGTCACATGGTCAGATGGAACGGCAATCCGATCCGATCGGAGGGAGATCGAACGATCTTCAGTGTCATATTATGGTGCCATAAAAGGTGACAAATAGTTTCATATCAGTATGATGGGATGAGCATTCATTTGTCGTTTGCCTCTAGCTGTCTACGGACAGTATGGCCACTGTGTCACTCAAATAACGATGTAAAGAATGGGATAAAGACGTCGTCGATCCATAAGTTCAGCAGAAAGTGTTGTGTTCAGAAAATTGTTGTGGTTGGATATTTTACAGAAAAACAAGATACGAACCTCTTTGGTGGGACTGGTTTTCGGGCTCCCGACAACCTGTGACGACTGTCAGAGACCAATGACAGACGGGGCCAACAGCTTTTTGTTCTTTCTGATGCATGGTGGAGTCTTGGTGTGTAAATGACAGTCACCTATTAACAGTAAGACGTGGGTAAGCATTGTTTAACTTTGAAGATCGCACCCTTGCAACTGTAAGAACCACGATGTTATCCTCTCTGATTGAATGTGTTTGGTTTTACATTTTCACTTACGAGTGATACTTTTCAGAACTGACATCAATTGGTCCTTCCTCACACATGTTTCCAATACTGGCCCACACTTTATTGAACGAACAGATTGTCACTAACCCCTGTAAACACAAATCAAGTTTATTCAATTAGCAATAACACATTCCGCTCGCCTAGTTTAATATGTTCCTAATCAGTAAACGGTGCGATAGGGTTGCCCCACGTCTCCGTCTTTCTAGAATGTTCATTATCAAGTAACCCACATCTATACTGCCACCTGAAGCCATATGGCGGTAAGTCAATCACACTGAGTTTTGAGATAAAATGGATTTTGTAAAATAAGAAGATGTAAAAAATATTTCCCGCTTGTTTACTGATTCGGATAGTAAAATTTATTTCTGCTTGCGGCTTGGCCCGCGTGTTTTATTGATAAAAATATCTTAGTCACCCTGAAGTTTATTTCTTTCAATAAGATTGTTTTAGCGACTTTCTAAAACGTAACACCGGATCAGATAGAGTTAATTTTGCATTTTATAGTTGGTATAATACGTATAAATATGGATTATGTGTTTCTAGAAGGAATAATAAAGTTACGAGTTTTGCGACTAGTCGACTAGTGGCTAGTCGCTATCCCGTCTGATGATTTTAGGTACCCGATGCAAAATAGAACAGACATTTCAAACTTTCTGAGATATCGCTCTTTGTCATTCGAGAGCAGTATATAGCAGCGAGTTAGGGATGGACCTCTCGTATCACACGTGGCCCAACTTTCAGGGCTGCTACCTAATAGTTTTAATTAAACGTTAGTTAAGATTGCTGAATAAATTGTGTTTTAATGTACTCTTCTACGGAGGCGCTAAAATTTTGTTGCGGAGAATTTATGCAAGAAAAATGAATTTGAATTAGTTTAAAGCGAATATAAAAAGTTAAAATCTGGAATAGTATTAGTAAGTACTGTGCTAATGTCAAAAGCAAGGCTAGATAACTTTCAAAACTCAGTTTAATTATTAAAATTTTAATAACATGGTTATTTTAAATACGGATTAGCAAATCCTTTATAAAAACTAGCTTTTGCCCGCGACTTCGTACGCGCATATCCTGTTTTTTTTACATTCCCGTAGGAATTTCCCATTCCCGTATGGCGTACAAAATATTATTGCAGAGATTAGCGCGTTCAAACAAACAAACAAACAAACAAACAAACTCTTTCGCTTTATAATAGAATACCTAGATTTCCATAGAAAATGTGAATTTAGAATCTGCTAAATAATAATATAAATGTTTAAACTAAGCATATTGTTAAAATATATGTAGGTTGCGGCGGTTTATTAATTTTAAATTATTAATAATTACCGTAAGTAGAGTAAAGAGTAAAAGTAAGAAATTAAACACTTTTATCGGTGATTATTAATAATGCCGAAACCTAATAAATAGGGCCGAAACTCCTGAGCAGAGACTCTACTGTTCAGTTTTCAAATACAAATGATTGATTTACAGTAAAGCCTCATTCGTCATTTTTTATCTAGTATCAAACGATAATTCTTCATTAATATAATGAATGCTGCAACTCAAACAAATGCTCATTGAATGCATGAATGATACCTATATTTTAATTATAATTAAAATATTTTCATAACAATGAATACAGTAATCAGCTTATTGCATTATAGAGGGATGGAGGATGTTTGGAATGAAGTTATCAATCGAAACTCATTTTAATAATTAACAGTTATGCTATTGGAATTATGACGTGAGCCTGCTCCTATAATATACGTGAAAATATCATCATGATCGTTGTCAAAATGGATTATCCCGGAATGGGGTATCCCGGAACCCCGAGTCATGGTAACGGTAGGAACTGTGGGGTTTTAGTTGGTAAGAGTCCGACATAACACATTATACGCTAGGGACAGTTGTAGGGAGAGCGCACCGAATGTTTTCGTGCAAACATACGGTGCACACAAAGGGTTCTGAACGAAAAATATTTTTTTAACATGTTATTTTAAAATTTACTTCTCATAGATTTTCCAGTATTCTATAGGTAAAGACTGTATTTTTCTGTTTTTCAAAATTTTAAGCTCGGTAGTTTCGGAAATAAGATTGGTAAATTTTCATAAATTTTCTTTGATTAGTTTGGAACGAAATATTTTAAATTAAAAAAAAAAAATGTTTGAGATCCTTGGCATGAGCCCTTTCATTTAATATGTCACATGGTATTTTCTTACTCCTCCGTATTGGGGTCACAGTAGATTATTATACGTACCAAATTTCAACTCAATCGGTCCAGAACTTTCAGAGAGAATCCGCTGTGACAGACGGACTGTCGACGGACAACCGAGTGATCCTAAAAGTGGAAGCATGGAAGTGACGTCATAGACAAATTAAATCTAGCCTCAAAATTGATAGAGACATGAGACCTATTGTTTACATGATTAGCCACTACTCTAGCACGAAAACTTTCCTAGTTATTGATATCTTACAATGTATAATGTTCTCGCTTAGAAATATATTGCGCTATCCATTAGTAACTAAAATAAAGGACTAATAGTCGATGTTTAAAATAAATAATAACGGTTAAAATATCGCAATAAAAACTACTTAATAATCATTTTTCAAAAGAGATAAACAAAAAAAAAATCTTCATCAAAAGTATTTCAGCCAAAAGTTTATATCCTACCTCGATAGATGGCGTTGGGGTCGAGTTAGATCGCGCTATGGTTTCGTTACCGCGATTTGGTTGGGCTCGGGCCGAAATTTTGTCTTGCTAACTTTGCGCAGAGGCAATATCGTAACCAATGAGGTTAATCCGAGGTGCGATTATTGCTAGTTGAAAACTTTACCAATACCCCGCCGTGTGGACGTGAAATACCGTCCGCGATGGCAATTTTTGAATGGCCGTAATTGGCCTGAGAATTCCTAAGTAAGGACAACTTGTCCTGTGTCCATCTGATCTTGCAGTTGACAATTGTAGTTGTACGCTCTGTGTAGTCAATCGGTAACGGCCATTACTATTGCATCAAAAAAAGACTCACAAAGAACCACAAGATCAGAATCACGGAGAAGAATTTCCGTTTTCAATTTCACTCTGCACTCAATTCTAAAAAAAACTCGCAGACGCAGTTGCCTAGTTGGTGACATCAAATCTGTGATTGAACTAAAGTAAATATCACCAACTGTGACAAACTGCTTGAAAAGTCACTTATTCGGAACTTTTTAATCGTATTATGTGGTCGATTGTTTTGAAAATATAAACTTGATTTTTGTATTGCTATTTTTTCCTTAATGTTTATCAGGTACTCAACATCAACCTTAAATATGACCATGCACTTCTGAAACACCCAGTATATCAAACAGCATGTGCGCTAATGAACTTTTTCAAATGAAAATGTCATAAAAACCGGGACTTTTCAATCTTTAAACATGACTTCGCGTATCGGGAATTTGGGATAATTTTGTTGCAAACCTATGCAACTCATCATCGTTATCAATCATAGTCTAAATTCCGAGATTCATAGCAGCAGTAAAAGAATGGAAAAAAATCGCACGAACATACTCGTATAAGGTCCCATTTAAATATATGGACAAACTTTTAGAAATCATTCAGACCACCAAAACGCATTAGATACTTACAAGAAAAAAAACAGAACACTAAAAATCTTGATTACCCAATGCATAAACACATCCATGTCTTTGTTATTTTATAAATCTGATACTACAAATGTGCAAGTGCACGTGACCATGTCAAGTTCCTACCCATAATGGATATGTTTATTCTAGTGTGCCGGGCAACTTATTATTTTAGGTCAAAATAAAATCACTTTAGTCAGTGTTTTTTTTTTGCTTGGATGTCTTTGGTTAGACGTACTGAACGCTGTGTTAAAATTTGTCCACCTATTTAAGGAGACCTTATATAAAGCCTCCTCATTTTTGCAGTCGGTTAAAAAGTATGGCTTTTCACAACAATATCTAAGATAAACGGTAGTGTGCCAACAGCTTTAAACACGAATGAGTAGGTCCACTTGGGCGCTAATGTGCCCAAAGCTTAATGAGTTCTAGAATTGTCAACAATACTTACCGAAACCGGCGGTTGAAGTTCACGAATAAATTATTGTTAGTGACCTTTGAATGGTCAAGCACAATTTGACTTTGCACTATTTAACACTGAGATCAAGTTTAAACTAAGTACCTAACTTTAATATTAGTAACATTTGACCTTTGGTTGTTTAAGGTGTCAACGAGACCCTTCACAAGTCTTAGTGATTAATATGTCACTCTTCATTATGCAGTGTCACAGAGATATTTTGGTAGACCTATAGCCATTGTCACATGTCTAACTTAAACAAAAGGCACTCTGACTTCAATTGACTCGTCCGTCAGTCAGTTCTTAGTAATATTTTACCAAATTGCCAATGTTTATTAAATTTATTAATAGACTAGCTTTTAGTCGCGACTTCGCCCGCATGGAATAGTTACTTTGGCCAGCCATGTTTATTTTTAAGATACAAATTTTGCAAAAACGCTTGATCACTTCAATAACAACGGACTCCAATACAAATTTCATCATCCCCTATTTCAACCCCTTGAAGCCCTTTTCTCGCGACAAAGGGTAGCCTATGTCCTTCTTCAAGGTCTAAACTATCTCTGTACCAAACTTCATTAAAATCGGTTCAGCAGTTTAGGCGTGAAGGCGTAACAGACAGGCAGACACACTTTTTCTTTTATAATATTATAAAATATATATAATAAAATATATAATATGGATTAGTATGGATGATCTAGTGTATGTTTTGTGTTTGGTTCTTAAACCACCCCCAGAGTATGGTATACCTAATCGTATAATAGTGACTAAAAATAGATATTCCGATCGACCGAACTGTTTACGAGTTTTAGAAAGACAAACATACACGGCAATAGATTTTACAAATTTAGTTTCTCTGCCGCTCTAAGGCACAAAATAACTGAAATGATGTTATGTGGATTACTGTAATTAAAAAAGTAATGTCGCCTCTTTGAAACTCTCGGTGTCAGAAGCTTGATATTTAGTGGATGTTCAGAAAAGTACGCTTTTAAACTCTACTCGAAATAAATCCAGCAGAGCGCGGCGGTCGACGAGACAGTTTAAATTCGCGCGAGGCAACTTGACTGTCATTGTTTTACGGTTTTCATTAGTTATCGCTTAATTTCGGTCTGACCGCCATACTGGATGTGGGCTGACAGTTAATCCCAGATGTTTTAGGTTGAAGCTGAGTAACGAGAGAGGAGAGTCTCTTTAAATTAGATTTAGAGTCTCTTCTTAATATTGGCTGTGATAAAAGAATGTTGTTGTGATGTACTGAAAGTAGCACCTTACTGATTATGACTAATTTATTATTTAGCACCGTTTGGCAATTTTAATCTGTTATAGTGTAAGGTAATAGTTTTCTTTCAGAGAAATAAACGCACAATAAGCGTCATCAGCGGCGGATCCCTCTGAGAGTAGGTTTTAGATATTTAGCAATACTATAAAATCACATAAAAATATTTAGCTTTATGCAAAACAAGCCACCTTTCGTAAAATCCTCAAAAACTTCGTTAGGATGCAAACTAGCAAAGATATCTCACCAATTCGCACTAAACGTTTCCAAACGTCTTTTATAATGCGCACAGCAAAGGAGTGGAACTCTCTGCCTGCGTCTGTGTTTCCGAACGCATACGACCCTAATCTCTTCAAAATTAGAGTGAACAGGCTTCTTCTGGGTAAGCTCGCTCCATCGTCGACTTTGTCTCTGTCATCTATGACCTAGACTAGAGTCAAGAGCAAACCCATAT